>PVKM010011626.1:0-32888 GCA_004027735.1 Carollia perspicillata
AAGCCTTTATCACTTTCCATAAAGTATTGTTTCCCACACAATGCATCTTTCTGTGGAGCCATTTGGGTCTTCTGCTGGTCTCTTCAAGCCAGTGGATACATGCCAGGCTGTCCACCTCAGCATTTCCCAGGCTGTGGAGAGGTCGATGTCCATTGATCTGTTAAAGGGTTATTATCTTTTCTAGACTATGTACACAAATGTCCTTCCATAGATCCTGTCCCCATAAGGATTGCTGAGTACCTGATAATCATCTTGTTGCCAGTGGGGTAACTATAGTGTTAGTCCTCTGTATAATGCCCAGCTGTCCATGCAAATTGTTACTGGCTCTGGTTCTCAGGCTATGACTATCCAGATGGCTCTTAACTGAACCCATTGGCTACTTTGTCCTGACCCATTTTCCATCCATATGTTGTTCGTGCTGGGCTGATAGGTGGGTGGCTGGACCCAGCAAGAGTCATCATTGTACCAAGCATCCTCAGGCACAGGCATTCATTCCTCTTTAGTAGCAGGCCAAGTCATGGAAAGGGGAGCAGGGGGCCTCTGTTTCTGCATCTTGATAAGTAACCAGGCCCACAGGCTTTTGCAATTCTTGGCTCAAAAGGCTTATTGCCAGTTTGCTTCTCTGCTGGAGATATGCACTCCAGTTTGCCAGAGTGGCTGTCTGTGCTATGAGCTCTTGGGTCACTTTACAAGGTCCTGTACTCAACCAGCAACAGGATAGGTAGTATGTACTGGAACCTCAGCAGGTCCTGTGATGGCTTCAGTAGCCAGGAGAACTTAATAAAAAGCATTTACCTGCTATTCAATTGTGCTGTATCAAGCCTCTGTCCCTTTCTAGAGCTGGGACCAGAAATCAATTGGCATCTTGGTGCATACTTGTCATTGCCAGAGGCTCCAGGCATAGCCCTCAGGGGTGATGTGGACATCTAAATCACGTGCTTGCAATTAATATATGACCTCTCAGTGCTTGTATGGTCTTCACTGCTTGCTTAGTGGCCTTAATGTCCTGGTCATGCTCTTCTTTCCAACCCCACGGGGCTCCTTTGTGGGTTAGCTGATATAGAGGGCACACTAGCTGAACTTAGTGTCGTATAAAAACCCACCAATATCCTAACAACCCTAAAAATCCCGGTAACTGCTTTGGCTCTTGAGGTATGAGGAAAACTGAATCTTACCTAACATGGCTGCAGGCATCACCTTTGTCTTACCTGACCAAACAACCTTCAAAAATTTGACAGACAATCCAGGTACCTGGATTTTGTTGGAATTGACTACATATCCTTGGCCTGGAAATGAGCCAACAGTTGAGGAGCAGCATGTTCTAATTATGTAAGAGAATCAGAGGTTAGCACATCATCAATAAAATGATACAGTTTCACAGAGGATAGTACAGTCCACTCAGCTAAGTCTTCAGCCACAAGACCATGGCAACCAGTAGGGTTGTGTAGGTAACCCTGGAGCAAAGCAGTAAGTGTCCACTGGAGGCCTTCCTAGGCAAAGGCAAACTGGTTCTGACTATCAGGGTATAAATCTACTGATAATAAAGCATTATCTAAGCCTAGGACACAATGGTGTGTCCCAGCTCATGGCTGAACTGGTCTATGTTAGACATGGCTGCAAAGATAGTAGGGATTATCTTACTTAGTTCTCTATAATCTACAGTCATGTGCCAAGTTCCATGATGTTTGGAACTGGTCACACAGGTGAGTTGTAGGGGCTGTGGGACAGTCTGATGATATTCACCTTAGCCAGTTTTTCTATGGTCTCTTCCATTTCCTTATGGTCACCTGGGAGGTGGTATTGTTTGGTGGCCACTACACTACAGTGAGTGGGAAATGGCATGGGGGTGTTTGGCATGCCCCCTTAAAACAGCTTTCACAACCCATATTCTGAGGCAAAACTCCCCCATGGTGGTCTGTAAACATAGGCTGGCTATAATGTCAATTCCTAGGATATGCTCTGGGGTAGGGGAAATAAGACCTTATAAGAGGTGGGTGGAAAACCCCCTACCCCAGGGGTTTATGTCGCTGTTCGCATAGGAATGGATTGTCTTCCATAGCCATCAATGGCAGTTATGAGTCCTCTAAACCTCTCTGGGTTACCATAAATAAGAGTACATTCTACAACCGTATCAACTAAAGCCAACACTCTTTATACATTTGGGGGCACCAATAAACAGAAAGTTCTATCTGTGGCCTCTGGTCCCCACTGGGTCCTGGTAAGCAGGTCCCTTGGCCATCCCACTATGCAAAGGTCCCTCCCATGGATTGCCCTGTTGGTGGGCCAGAGGCAATTCCACAAGTGGGGCAGCCATCAAGTCAGCCCAACAGGGTGTTGGCTCTGGGGGCACAGACTGGACCACCTTAGTTGATAGTATCTATTCCAACGTCTGCATGGTAGATGTCACTATAAGCTGGAACTGTTACTCAGATTTCAGTTGCTACCACAGTTTTACAAGGACATAGTTAGGCTTTTTGTCTATTTGGTCTTTAGTTATCCCAGCCTTTATCAGGTTATTCCATAGCTGTTTGTGGGTTACCTTCACAGGACCTTCCTGCTTACTCTTCACAGTTAAATTCACTCCCTCTTTCCCTTCTTTGTCTTTCTTTCCTACTGGGTTTATTCTCTTTTTTCTCAGTAATTCTACCTCCCCTAAATTATCAACTGTCCATGTTACTTCCTATACATGATCACCCACCTTAATGGGCAAAATAGGTTTCAGGGTGCCGAAGTAAGCTGGGGGTGCTGTTTGCACAACCGGATCCCTCAATCCTACAGTAAGCCTTTCCATATCTGACCCATTGTACTGTGGGTTGTAGGTGGAGTGTTGGATGTGTAGTTCCTGGGTGGACTACTGGAGCTCCAATAAACCGGTCCGGTATGGGTTAGAGGAGGGAAGAGGCCCTTCATTGGGTCACATTGCTCTGCAGCCAGCCATTAGGTAGTCATGGGACCAGCATGAGCTCAGCACCATGGATCCTTTCTCTTAATGAGGGATGGGTGGTAACAGAAGACATGTTTCAATTCATCCCCCATAAGCAAAATACCATCAGCCCCTATATCCCAAAGCCTCAATAGCCATGCCGTAATGGATTCAGACCCTTTCTGCCTAAACTTAGCAGTTAGCTCTACTAGGTCAGCAGGAGTGTGGATGCACCACAGTATGCAAGGTCCACTGGGGAGGTGGCACTTGAATGCCCTCGGGCACCTATTTCTGTTGGGTCTTCATCTTCTGAGTCCCAATAGGATGAGCTGTAAACTTCCCTTCTTCTATGTTTATATCCTCCACATTATCATCCATCATGATCTCTGCATCCAAGTCACTTTCGGTTTTGTCTGTAGGATACCACTTGTGGGGATTCCAGACTGCGCCACAGCTGCTTGTATACTGGTGGGCACTAGCTGCTGCCCATGTACCCTGGCGAAGCAGAGCACCAGGTTCTGTAATTGCTCATTGGCCTGTTCTGTCTCCTTAGGATGTCCTTATTTTGTGCCCATAGGAGACATATGTCCCTTTCTAGTTTCAGTTCCTCTTCTAAATGCTCAGTGTGTGCCTCTGCTTCTATCTGCTTTTCAGTCACATTCTGCAGCACCAGCAACATTAGCCAAACAATGGCAGTGACAATGTGGTGGAGGTCTTTATTTTTCCCTGGGCACAATGCTCTCCTGCATGCTTCAAGGCTGTAGACTATCAGAAGGAGTATTAGGGACATCTCCTCAGTCCCATGGTGGTCCCCATGAATCAAAATTTGCCACCTCAAACCATATAGAATTTGCTGGCCAGTCCTGGATTCCACCTAGCAACCCAAGGAGTTTTTGGAATATGTGAATCTTGCCTTCTACACCAATTGTAATGCAGGAAGTTGAGCCCAGTGGTCAAGTTGATCTTGGCCATTCATCAGATAGACTGAAAAAAACACAGGGAGAACCTGATGGAGCAGATATAGCCTTTATACTCACATTACAGGGAGCACCAATGACAGTAGGTTGGCAAAGTAAAACCAAGCCTCCCCCAGTTCAAAGCTTGTCAGAAAGGCTCCAGACAAAGGTGGCATGGGTCTAAGTTGCACAAATCTGCATGAGCCCGGAGCTACATTGTATCAGTGTGTACATGCAGAAGGGAAAGATCAAGAAGCAGTCACTAGGCAAGAAACCTATCCCCAGGGGAGATAAGGAGAGAGCTGCATTACACCCCTCAGGACAATTCACATTCCTTCTGGTCAGGAGCCCTCTGGCCAGCCTTCCATCATGAGTTGTAGAAGGGCCAGCCATGTCCAGCATCAACCCCACAATTCCCTTTTTATTTTGGCATTTCCTTTGAGTATGTACCTAGAGTGGAATTTTATACTATGGAATGTTATGTGTTAAAATACTGACCAACAGTTACATAAAGTGTTGTATATTCCTACCAGCAGAGAATTTGATGAGAATTTGGGTTGTTTTCCATCATTAGTAGCATTTGTACTTTACTGACTATCTTTAAATTTTGCCATGTTGTTCAGTATATAGTGATATCACCTTGAAGTTTCAACCAACATTTCTTTGATGACTTATATTATGTAATTAATATAGTCATCTTTGCATGTTATTTGTCCAATTAACTATTCTTTGGTATGAAAAGCTTTGAAAAGATTATATCTTTTGACCATATTTCTGTCAGGTCTTTTCTCTGACATATCGATTTCTGAGTCATTAAAATATATTATGGATACTGGTTGTATATTATTAAAATATCTTCTCTCATACTCTTGTTTATTATTTCACTATTAATGGTATCATTTGATGAGCAGAAGTTCTCAGTTTGTTTCAATCCCTTTTTTTATGGTGAGCAATATGTGTCCTATTTAAGATATTAATTATTATCTTAGGTCATGAAGACATATTATTGGTCCTTCCAAAAATGAGTTCTTATTTATATTTAATATTTAAATATTAAATCTACTTAAAATTTATTTTAAACAAAGTGCGATATTGATATATTTTGATAAAAATCTACTATTTAATAATAGTTTTATATTTTTCCATCTGTTCTGGTTCCCTTTTTCATTGTTTTATTTTTGAGTAATTGATTATTTTTACATTTCCATTTTATTTATTTCATTGGCTTTTTACCCTCATGTCTTTGTTCTGACTTTCTTATCACCATTTTAAGGTTTACAGTGTAAGTGGTATCATATTCAATGTTCAAATAATATTGTGTTCAAATAATTTTATGGGTGGCGTAAGCATACCACAGCATATTTCACTTTCCCCTAACTTGATGTTGTCATTGTCATATATTTCAGTTTTGCATATTTTATAACTTCACAATATTGTTAAAATAATTGTTGCTTTAATCTTTGAAACCTTTAAATAATTTTTTAAATGAGAAAAGTATACTTTATATTTACCATATATTTATCATTTACAGTAATCATCATTCTTCATGCAGATCTAGATTCCATCTAGTATTATTTTCCTTCTACATGGAGGACTTCATGAATGTACAGTTTCCTTCAGATTCATAAAAATGTTGCTTCATAACCTCATAGCTTACCTCATTCCCAAAAAGAATTCCATTATCATCTTTTGTTCTTCTAGACGTGTCTGTCTTCTGGACAATGTGTCTTTCTTCTCAGTTGCTTCATTTAAAATTTTAATTGTTGTTCAAATACCGTTTTCTGTCTTTTACTCCTATCCCAGCCCATCCCCCAGCCCTCCCCACCATTTCCACCACCCTCTAGTTTTTGTCCATGTGTCCTTTATACTTGTTCCTGTAAACCCTTCCCCCTTTCCCCTGAAATTCCTTCAGGTGCCTAAACAACAAAACAAACAAACAAGCAAAATATAACCAGACACTGAAATAGAAAACAGGCTAATGGCGCCCGGAGGGGAGAAGGGAGGAAATTTCTCAGTTGCTTTTAAGATTTTTCTTCATCACTAGGATTAAACAATTTTAGCACAATGTGCCTTGGTGCAGTTTTCTCTCTCTTTTTTTTTTTTTTGCATGTTTATTGAAATTCTTAATTCTGTGAGTTTAAAGTTTTTCTCAATTTTTGAAAATTATGGGCAATTAGTTAGTTTTTTCTATTTTCTGCTGCCTTCATCCACAAACTTCTCTTCTGACTCTATACAACTATTAAGGTGCTTACGTTGACCTACAGCTCATGATGGAACACAGTTCATTTTGTTTTTCTTTAGTTTGGATAGTTTGTTTTAATGCAATATCCCAGTATGTTTTTATTTTATTAACATCTTTTGGTGTTGTTTTAAAATTTCATTCAGTGTTGTTTTTATATCCCTCTGAGTTTGATATGTATCTTTTTTCATACTTTTTGATGTATCCTTAAAATATATGTTTTTCTACCATCTTTGAATTCAAAGACTTTTTAATAGCTGTTATAATCACCATGTCTAATAATTTTACCTGTTTTGTTTTTTAATATATAATTATTTACTGACTGCCCTAATTATGAATTATTTTGTCTGGTTTTTAACATGTTTGATAATTGAACATCATACATGTTGAACTTTACATAATTATGTGCTAGGTTTATTGGACAGAAGGTTAATATTCTTCCAAATATTTTTAGCAGTTTTCTGTTATTCAGTTATATTACCTGTAAAGAGCTGATCTTTTTAATATGTGTTTTAACTTTTGCTATTGAAAAATCTCAGGTTTATACTAGGTTTAATTGATCCCACTACTAAGGCAAAAAACACTTGTGTGCACTTTATATAATTTTAGAACATTAGTAAGTTTTCTACTCTGGTCATGCCGAGACCTACTGACCTCTGGTGATTCTGTCCTGCTGTTGGTAGCAGTGCTTGCCTTGCCTTTAGGTGGTTTCTTCAGAAGCATACACTGTTTGGTATCCAGCAAGAGATTCAAACAGGTTTCTATTTGTAGATTTCTCCTCTTAAATACTGTTCTTTGTGAATTCTTCTCACCTCGGACTCCCCATATTCTGAACCATCTACCCAACTTTCTTTGCCCTGGCCTAAACATTCTCTCCAGGCCATATGCTGAGTAACTTCACTGCTAACCTTGTTAGCTCTCCTTCTCTCAGGGATTATTGTCTTCACTACCTGTTTTCCAGTGTCTCAAAACTTGTTGCATAGTTTTTCTCCCTTTTAAGCTATTTAAGGCAACAGAGTACATCTGTTGCTTTATCATGACCACAAGTTTAAAACACTAATATATTAACAATGTTTTAAAAATAAATAAAATTTTAAAGAATTTTCAGTTTAAAATTTGTTCAAATAGATGGAAAACAGAATAGGCTTTCTATATTACCTATTATAAATATGATAACAGAGTATGGTTATCTATAAGATAATCAGAGAATGAAAGAAAAATGTAGAAAACATAATGTATAGTATGAGATATTATTAATATAAATATTGTTTAGATTGTATATTTTTGTTATATGTCAACTTTTTGAAATTTATAACTCATTATGATCTATTTTCTCTACCTAAATAATTATTGTTTTCCACATATAAGTTTAAAAATAATTTTTATTTATTTTTTTACTTAAAGCTATATCCTGAATTGACCAAGTATAAGCTCCCACAAAACTTGGATTCACAATGGCCACTTGGTGAAACACAGAAATAAACACTAAAAAAAAAAAAGGAACACATATAGACTTGTCTAATTAGTGAACAAATATTTCTATACTATTTGGTTGTATTTGTTCTTTAACTTTAGGGGGGGAAATGACACATTGGTTTCCAGAGAATATAGAATATATTTGAGTTTTTTCTTTGCTCCAAAGTAGATAGTTCTTCCTAAGACTAACTTATCCATATCTTAATGGATTCTATATTTCCTGTTAAAATTAGCTATGTGCAAACAGTTAAGTAAACCTTCATGCTGATAAATATCTAAAAAAATGACAGTTATACATATTCCACATGATATTAATTAATTATTTTTTAAAAACCTGAACTTCTCCTTTGCTTCAAATATTTTTTCAATGGATTGAGAATTTTAAAAATATAGTGGAGTTTCTATCTGTAACATTAAGGTCATAAATATATCTGTGATTTCCTTAAATATAATGAAATAAAGTGAGATTTGTGCAATGATAAGAATTGGTTCTAATGTTAAATGACAGATTGATTTTTAAAAAAAGATTCATCCCGTGAGAAGACAGATTTTAAAATTAATATCAAATAAATATTTTAAAAGTAGTTTTGACATATAAATAAAGTTACTTTTAACATAGTAATGATATAAACAGGTGTATACATACTTACATATGTAAACAAGTCAAGGAAAGTAGAGAATGCTTTAGCCACTTGCTTGAAGCTTTTTGGTCAAGTGCATCTATTTAAGTGGAGAAATAAAACTTTTTAGGAAGCTTTATCAGTCATGGGTATATATCATTTCTATTTTTGATCTGTGCTGTTAAAATTATTATTAACCAATGGCACAGATATTAGAGTATTCATTTTAGTATTATGAAAGTTCAGTGTTCAGCCCAGGCCAGGTAGCTCTAAGAGCATTGTCTTAAATGTCAAGCCTGCAGATTTGATCCCCCATCAGGGCACATACAAGAGCCAGCCAATGGATGCATGAACAAATGGAACAACCAATTGATGTCTCTCTCTCTCTCTGCCTTCATTTTTTCTAAAATCAATAAATAATTTAAAATTTAAAAAAGGAAGTTCAATATTAAATTATATCAGAATAGCTAATTGCTTTATATTTATATAAATCACATTAATAATTAATTTGGCTAAAGAATAGCTGTAAATGATAGGATACATGACTTAAGAAGACCTGCTGACTAACTTATATAGCTTTTTAGCCATAGCAAAACACTTAACTTCTCTGATATTCAGTTTTCTCCCTTGTAAATCTGGAATTACTTCCCTCATACTTACTATTTATGACCTTACCAAATTTTCCAGTTGACAATTAGAATTTTGTGTGAAGCTTGCATGACAATATGAAATGAGTACACTTTACACATTGAAAATACCATGTAAATGTGAGGTGCTATCATAGAGAAAATGCTGTAAATGCTGTACTAGGCAGTAAGAACTAGGCATTAGTAAGACCTCAGAGTATTTTTGATATTAATAAGATTCTACTTCATATACTAAAGCAGAAATATTAATTTAAATTGGGAATATTATTTCTCCTCCTTTTTTTATATTGCTTTTCACTTTCCTTCCCATCATCTCATCATAAAGGAAGGAATGAGTCTTTCTTTCCCAAACAATGTCATGAAGAGGAGTTCACAAAAATTATTCATGGACTTCGAGGATGCCTACAAAATTTTAGGCATCTCAATCTTGGTCATAATGATACTGTGAAGCTGTCATAAGAGTTAAGTGTGGTAAGAGAGCTCATGAAAGAGCCTAACATATATTCCTGGGAGGAGCTTGGAGATTGGATAACATACAGAGTAAAGAGAGGACCAAAGATGAAGCCACTGTCTCCCTTTGGGAGGGCCAGAGGATATGACTGTAGCTAAGACTGAGTGGGTGCCACAGGAAGTAGCTCATCTTGAGCTCTCTTCCTAATGCCCCATCCTGAGTGGCTGGTCGTCAGGCAGTGCTCCCCGTAGCCAGAGGCTGTGGTATATACTGTACAGAGTGAAATGCAGAGGTTGTACATAGTAAGCAATCACAACTAGGAGGAGTGCTCATATCAGGTAACTCTTCAGTGGGGAAGTTTCCACAGAACTTCTAGAAAAAATATACCTAAGGTTCCGTGAGGTGGCAAAATTGGAATGCCTGCCAGGAAACAAAAAATCAGTCTCTTTAATATCCTTTCAACTTCTTTTTTCCTTGGCAGATGAATAAAACGAAGTGAAGAATTGCTGAGGGGGAGTGAAAAATAAGGAACAAAAAAAGAAAAATGTTGTCTTTTTTCCTATTGATGGTATATTTGCCAACTATCAAGTTTCTGATAAAGTGAGGGACAAAACACTGAGTTGGGTTTATGAAGCGATGGCTTAGGCCACAATAAACTCATTTCAATCATTTTAATTACAAAGTGAGTCTTAATTACTAGAGGAATACTGTTCTTATTAGTGAACATAAATAGAATAAGAACAGCCATAGAATAACCCCAAAATGTCAACAAGATACAGTAAATGACTATACAAGGAAACTTATTTGAAGGGTGAAAAGTATAGAAGTTTATTCCATAAAGTACAAATCACTCATCATACATTTTACCCTCATGTATTAGATTTCCTATTATTACTTTTTTAAAATTTTCCTTTGCTTTTTCATTCAGGACTTTTTTTTTTCAGTTTGACTTCAACATTACTGATTCTGTTTTCTGAAATTAAAAATCTTCCATTTAAACTGTGCATCTGATAGGTTGGCTATCTCTTGGTCGTTTAAAAGTATTGGCTCTGGGGTTCTGAGCTTTTCTTCTGTTTGAGTCATTTTTGGTCAGGTGGCACCTGTTACGTATGAGGGGTGCCCCAATCTGGCAAAGGAAATAGACTTCCAGGAAGTCCAGGAAGCTCAGAGAGTCCCAAAGAAGTTGGATCCAAGGAGGAACACACCAAGGCACATCATAATTTCATTAGCCAAGATTAAAATGGAGAGAATTCTAGAAGCAACAAGAGGTAAGCAGACAGTTACCTACAAAGGAGTTCCCATCAGACTGTCAGCTGATTTCTCAAAAGAGACCTTACAGGCAAGAAGGGGCTGGAAAGAAGTATTCCAAGTCATGAAACACAAGGACCTACATCCAAGACTGCTCTATCCAGCAAAACTTTCATTCAGAATGGAAGGGCAGATAAGGTGCTTCTCAGATAAGATCAAGTTCAAGGAGTTCATCATCACCAAGCCCTTACTATGTGACATGTTAAAGGGACTTATCTAAGAAAAAGAAGACAAAAAATATAAACAGTAAAAGGACAGCAAACTCACAGTTATTAACATCCACACCTAAAACAAAAGCAGACCTAAGCAGTCACCTAAAACAGGAGCAGAGCCACAGAAATGGGAATCATGTGGAAGGTTAGCAACAGGGGAGTGGGAGGAGAGGGTGGGGAGAAGGTACAGAGAATAAGTAGCGTAGATGGTGGGGAGAAAATAGACAGGGAGGGGAAGAGTAGTGTGGGAAATGTAGAAGCTGAAGAACTTATGACACATGGACATGAACTAAAGTGGGGAGTGTTGGTGGTAGGGAGTGTGCAGGGTGGAGGGGAATGAAGGGGTGAAATGGGACAACTGCAATGGCATAATCAATAAAATATATATTTTAAAAAATCTTTCATTTATTATTTAAAGCCATTGGATAATTTCAAACCATAAATTTATAATCTCATCTATCTTCATTTTTATTTTCAATTACATCTTAGGGTATTTTTTTAATTTTAATCTTCTACCTTGTTTTATAATCATATTTATAATTTTCTCCTGATGATTTTAAGAATGGTCTGAGTTTTAGGTATATTGCAATTTATTTATGAATCTTTTGTTGTAAGTTCCTATACTTGCTATATATTGTTTTGTAAAACCTAGTGAGGTTTTACTAAAAGAATAATGCTAATATTCTCCTTCCCCTCTCCTTCCCTTCTCTCTAAAAATAAATAAATAAATCTATAAAAAAAAGAATAATGTTTGCCCTGGCTAGTGTGGCTCAGTGAATTGAGTGATGGCCTGTAAAAGAAAGGGTCTCCAGTTTGATTCCCAGTAAGGGCACATGCCTGGGTTGCAGGGCAGCTCCCAAGGAGGGGGCATGCAAGAGGCAACTACACATTGATGTTATTTTCCCTCTCTTTCTCATTCCCTTCCCCTCTCTCTAAAAATAAATAAATAAAGTCTTTTAAAAAAGAATAATCCTGGTAGCCAATTTTAACTCACACAGATATCTTATAAAGAGAAATCTACAAAATAAACACACACACATCATTCTTACTAGGGCAAACAAAAGTAAAAAATGCCATTTTTGGTCATGTACATTAATTTATAGAATTATTGTAATGTTAATGTATTCTAGGCTATTGTCCAAGCTGATGAAAAAAATAACTGAAGGGGAAACATAATTTAAATTAGTTAGAATATGAGGAGGTCCAAGATGATGGCAGAGTAGCTCAGAGCTGGACTGGTCTTGCAGCCAAAACACAGAGCAGTTGACTCAAGAGTCCAGTGAAGAGTGAGTGAGTGCCTGTGAGTGAGCATGTACGTGGAAAATGTAGGAGGCTATTCTGTATGGTATGGGCCCAGCTCCCACTTGGAGATGCACAGGATAGGTTCTCCCATGGGGAATCAGGCCTGCACTGTACTTGGACTGCTGTGAGACTTGCTTTTGCTAAAACTCCCTCACCCTGAATTGAGACAACAAGTGCTTATTGTAACTTCCTAAAATCCATGCTAAACCTTCCTAGTACCAGGGTAACTGGTCCAACCACGTTTCCCTTTTCATTTGCAAATATCCTCTTTCTGTGATGTGATTAGCAGCATCAGCTCCTTTCTTGTCTGTATAAGGTAACCACCTAAAGCAAACCTGTGCATAGTAAATGAGGACCATCATGTAAAGTGCAGAGAATCCCAATAAAGGCCGGTCACGGCAAAGGCCAAGGCTTTTGCTCTCCCTGAGAGAAAAAACATGCTGTTCCTTTTCCTCCACCTGACTCAGTAGTCCGTGTGAATGTCTCATTCCATCCATAATGACTCAGACACTGCAGGCCAGTGTCTGCATCAGAAAAGACGGTGGGGAGCATGTAGCAGTGTGCAAGAATCTGCCCACCTGCAGGACACCTGGGAGCCAGAAGCTTGGACTCTCCAAGTGGAGCCATCATGGCTGCACAGACCAGCACTACTAGCAGCACAGAGTTGGGGCAACTGGAGAGTGGCTCAGGAGTTGCAAGCTACCAGGGAAGAGAGTGAAGGCCTGGGAAGTGTGGGATCCAGACATAGCACAGTGGACGTAGGACTCCTGGAGGCTGAAGATCTTTAAAGGGAGTGGGGTCAGGACTCTGTCACCGCCCTGTATTATAGCTGTAGGGGTCTTCCCAACGCCATCTGGGAAAGATCCAGAGAGAAAAGTCATTTAAAACTGTTGGAGGCTCTGAAAGGTGGTGGCCAGACCTGACTATTAGAGACTCTGTTTTTTGTGGAGGGGGAGTGCATGGAGAACAGACTCAACAGGGACTGGTGCTTCCTTAATTTCTTTCTTCAGTGTTCTCTAGTTTTCTGAGTACAGGTATTTTACCTCCTTCATTAAGTTCATTCCTAGGTACTTTATGTTCCTTGTTACTATAGTAAATGGGATTTTTCCTTGTTTCTATTTCTGAAATTTTGCTGCTGATATACAAAAATGCTTTTGATTCCTGAATATTGACTTTGAATACTGCTATTTTGCCAAATTTTCTTATTAGATCAAGTAGTTTTTTGGTGGAGCCTTTAGGATTTACTATGTACACTGTCATAACATCTACAAACAGTGAGAGTTTTACTTCCTCTTTTCCAATTTGGCTGTCTTTTATTTCTGTTTCTTGTCTGATTATGGTGGCTAGAACTTCCAATAATATGTTTTCACAGAAGTGGTGAAAACAGGCACCCTTTTCTTGTTCCTGATCTTAGTGGGAAAGCTTTTTGTTTTTGCCCATTCAGTATGATGTTGGCTGTAGGTTTCTCATATATGGCCTTTATCATGTTGAGGAATGTTCTCTCTACTCCCATTTTGCTTACTGTTTTTATCATAAATAGGTGCTGTACCTTATCAAATGTTTTTTCCACATCTATTGATATGATCATGTGATTTTTGTCTTTTCTTTTGTTTATGTGATGTATTACATTTACTAATTTGAGAGTATTTTTACCATTCTTGCATCCCTGGGATGAATCTCAATTGATCATGGTGTATGATCTTTTTAATGTATTGCTGGAATGCAGTTTGCCAATATTTTGTTCAGGATTCTAGGAAGACAAACAACACAATTAAAAAATGAGCAAGGGACGTAACCAGACACTTCTCTAAGGAGAACATACAGAGGGCCCAGAGACATGTGAAAAGATGCTCAGCATCATTAGCCACCAGAGAGATGCAAAATAAATGCAAAATGAGATACCACTTCACATTGGTCAGAATGGCCATTATAAACAAATCAACAAACAAGTGTTGGAGAAGTTGTGGAGAGAAGGGAACCCTAGTGCCTTGTTGGTGGGAATGCAGACTGGAGCAGCCACCTATAGAAAACACTATGGAATTTCCTCAGAAAGGTAAAAGTAGAACTGCCTTTTGACCCAGCAATTCCACGGCTGGGACTATACCCTAAGAATTCTGAAACACCAATTCAAAAGAACCTATGCACCCCAATGTTCATAGCAGCACAATGTATAATAGCCAAGTACTGGAAACAACCTAAGTGTCCGTGAGTAAATGAGTGGATCAAAAAACTGTGGTACATTTACACAATGGAATACTATGCAGCAGATAGAAAGAAGGAACTCCTACCCTTCATGACAGCATAGATGGAACTACAGAGCATTATGCTAAGTTAAATAAGCCAGGCAGTTAAAGACAAATACCATATGATCTCACCTATAAGTGGAACCTAATCAACAAAAACAAACAAGCAAGCAAAATATAACCAGAGACACTGAAATAAAGAACAAACTGACAAGAACCAGGGGGGAGAGAGGAGAGGGATAATGGGGGAAAATAGGGAAGGTCCATCAAGGAACATGTATAAAGAACACATGGACAAAGTCAAAGCGGTAGGTTCCAGGGTGGGAGGTGGGCATGGGTGTGGTGGGGGGGTATTGTGAGATGAAAATGGAGACAAATATACTTCAGCAACAATAAAAATAATGAAAAAGTCTACCAAGTTTAAGACTCAACTAAAACAAATATGTAAATATTAAACAAGAGACAAAAATCTTCCATTATATCATAAATTAATGGTAATTTTTTAGTGTATAAGAGAAATGCATTCTGAGAAGTTTTTTATGGGTTAATCAGAATTGTAATATTGCATTCATAAAGTTGATTCGTAGATAAACTTGTAATATGTTTTTTAAATCATTATTATAATATACATGTAATGTTTTACTTTGTCCAAATAAATATTGTTTTTCAAATCATTGGAATGCAAAGGGAACCAACTGTTTGGGAAAATCTCTTTGCCAATGATAACTGAGACAAGGGTTTGATCTCCAAAATAGATAAAGAACTCATATGACCCACACCAGGAAGATAAATAATACAATTAAAAATGAGCACAGGACCTGAACAGACACTTCTCCAAGGAGGACATACAGAAGGCCCATAGATATATGAAAGTATGCTCAGCATCACTAGCCATCATAGAGATGCAAATTAAAACCACAATGAGATACCACCTCATACTGTTCAGAATGGACATCATTAACATACTAACAAACAACAAGTGCTGGGAGGATGTAGGGAAAAGGGAACCCTAATGCAATGCTGGTGGGAATGCAGACTGGTATAGCTCCTGTGGAAAACAGTATGGGATTTTTTCAAAAAGTGAAGATGAAATTGTCTTTTGATTCAGTGATCTCACTGCTGGGATTATACCCTAAGAATCCTGAAACACCAATCCAGAATAACTTATGCTCCACAATGTTCAAAGCAGCATTATTTATAATAGCTAAATTATGGAAACAACCTAAGTTTTCATGAATAAATGGAAGATCAGAAAACTGTGGAACATTTACACAATGAAATAGTATGCAGCTGAAAGAAAGAACTCCTACCCTTTGCAACAGCATGGATGGAACTGGAGAGCATCATGCTAAGAGATATAAGCCAGGTGGCAAAAGACAAATAACATATGACCTCACCTGTAAGTGAAACCTAATGAACAAAATAAACAAATAAGCAAAATAGAACCAGAAAGTAGAAACAAAGAACAGAGTAACAGTGATCCCCTGTTTTAGGGTGGAAAAGGGGGAATGAAAGGAAAGTGTCTAGTTAAGGAACGTGTATAAGGACCCATGGACACGGACAACAGTATGGGGATTGACCATAGGAGCAGAGTGATTGGTGGGGTAGGGGACAGCAACAAGGGAAAATTGGGACAACTATAACAGAGCAGCAACAAAAAATAAATAAAATGTCATTGATTACTCAGTAAAAATTATTAAATTTTGAAAAAAATTGAATTAGAATATGAGAAATGGGTAAAAAATAATTATGTTCAGTTTGAATAAGTATTCAAATTCCACTAAGTTTGTAAGTCTTTTTGTGTTTGTTAAGTTATAAAATGTAATAAAGGGTACTAGTGATAAAATAATTGTATCAGATGCCTAGTCACAGCTATCTGTATACTCTATGTTAATCATTTTTTAGTGGTAATTTTTCATGATTCATTAATGAATTAATTTATGTATTTTCAATTTGTTGCTATACAATTAATATTTAAAAAATTATTTACTATATGAAGGAAGACCCCCCCAAAAAATCCAGAATAATCTTCTTGAGGGGGGGCCCTTTGTAATCTAGGCTTTACCCCCTAGGTCAGTGTTCTAGGAACCCATCTGTATCAGTGTGCCAACTGGCATTTTTGTGAGAGACTATGTTCAGCTTCAGTGAAGTTTTTAAAAGATGTTTTCAGTGTGTTTGCATATTTCATGGTGGGTGATTTACCAGCACACCTGCCCACACCCCACTGAGTGTTCAGCAGTTTTGGGCCAAAAATGTAATGACCGCCCTCCCCCACCCTCCCATTCTGTTGTGCTAGGAGCAAGTTTTTTTTGTTTGTTTCTCTGGATAGAAAAAGTCCTCAAAGGCATCATAATCAACCAGGCCATAAACAATTTTGAGTAGTGCAGAAAACATCCTGATGGGTCATTGCATCAAATGGTGAGTACTTTGAAGATGAATGAATTTCAAATATATAAGGATAAACAAACAATTTTTTATAAATAAAATCAATATTTTTGGTTGTCTCTTGTATAACAAGTATTTATGTTAACACTTTAAATCCCACAGTGGTTGGTTTTTAACTTTGGCTCAGAGGGTCTGAACAAAACCTTTTGCCGGAGAAATGAGAGCATGTGCTCCTTTGGCTATGAAGACAAAGTGCACTTCCTCACTCCAACTCAAATCTCAGACATTCATATGTGACTAAGATTCTCTGTGGCGGTGTCAGAGTGCATCCTTCATTACCTGCAGGAGTCCCATAGGGAACTCCAGCTCAACTTATTGCTCTGAGTCCTCACAGTTGTAAGACAGGGGACCTAAAAACACAGAATTTACTTATTAAAAAATTGTGTATTTATTCTTACATGTTTAAACTTCAGTCACCTTCAAAGTACTCTCCATTTGATGCAATTCACCTATTGAAATTTTTTTTCCATTGCTCAGTTTTGAACTCATTGATTTTGATAAGTTTTAGTGCTTTTGCCATTTTTTTTTTGTTGTTGTTGTTGTTTTACCTATTCAACATCAGGCAAATGTTTCCCTTTGAGTACTTTTTTCATCTGGGGAAACAAGAAAAAGTTGCTCAGAGTGAGATTGGGCGAATAGGTAGGGTGGGATATGGGGTCGTGATGTTTTTGGTCAAAAACTGCTGAACACTCAGCATGGTGTGGGCTGGTGTGCTTGTAAATCACCCATCATGCAATAAGCAAACACATTGAAAGAGCCTTCTAAAAAATTCACTGAAGGTGAATGCAGCCTCTCACAACCCTAGCTGGTATACTGATACAGATGGGTTCCTAAAACACTCACTATCTGGAAAGCTGATACTACAAGGTAGTTCTGGTTTGGGGGTCCTCCTTTATGTTAGACAGTGAGAGACCAAGATACATATGAGGGTTTGAAATGACTTGGGAAGTGACAGTCCCTTGGAGCTCAATCCACAAGCATCATACTTCAACTCACTACATAGTATCTCTAGAAATTTGTTCAGTCTCTGTAGATCTCTAAAGAAAACTAGAATTAACATGGGAAATTGTGGGATCAGAAACTTTCAGACCCCAGCCACCATTAATACTCCTGCAGATATACAATTGATAGGAACACTTATTTACAAGTACTTACAGAAATGGAAAGAATTCAGTAGAAGTGATAGGAACTTGAGATGGCCAAAATGTTGCTCTTTTGATGCCTAAATCAATTTTTACATTGCAAATTAGAAAAAAACAGCTTTAAAAATAAACTGAATGAATGGGAAGCTTATCTTGATTGTACATTACAGGCTTCCAGGAAGAGCACAGGTGCCATTCTTGCCATCGCCAACATTACCATATCAGCAGTGGTACTTATTCAAAACCATTATGCATTTTTCTTCTGTTAAAGTTGATTACTTTGAAATTTAGTATTTTAAGACATAACAAAAAGGTAAGAATATTCTTGATTATGCCTCAGCGATAGGGGTTTACTCTTGGAGGAAAATATTGAGATTTCTCTTCAAGTTAATGTTTCATAGTAATAAGTAAAATCACTTGAGTTTTTTGGAACTGGATGCAGAGACACACACAAAACATTTGGCAAAGACATTAGCACAGCTTATTACAAGGTTGAGTTCATCGATAGTGCTCACGTTAATTTCTGCAGCAGAAAATAAAGTGTCCTGAAAGCAAGAGTAAAGTTGCCGCATAAGGAGTTTTCCTTTTATTGTGTGAAAACTGCTTCAGTACTCAAAGTTTTAGGGTATTTACACTGGCATCACACCGAAAATGCTTCTGCTGCTTCAGTTACCAGAGGAAGCCTAAGCTGGCCTTCCAAGAGTTTACAGACATTATTCCTGTGTTCATAATCTACTTAGTGCTCTTGGAGCATTATTAGAGATCTGGGTACTCTCTTAGTACAAAAGACCACAGAACTTATTTTTTAAACTACATTTTTATTATTCCTTAAAAAACATTTATGTAGCAAAGAACCTTTACAAAATAAACCATAAAGTAACATAATTGATCATTCGAATCAATATGTTAGGGCTTATAGATTAAAATGGAAATTACAATTTTGCCAGTAACTTACAAAAAAATTTTGAAGTGATCTTTAAATCAGGTTGAATATCATTTCATCTATATTGAACAGAGATAAATAACTTTGCTTTTTGGAAATAATTAAGCTTAATTTGGAATCAAACTAGTAAATAAGGGAACAATTAGACTAAATAACTATATTCTCATAATAAAATTAAATAGACCAGTGATATCCAATCTTTTTCATCTCACAACACACATAAATTATAAAATTCTGTGGCACAATATATATATTTTTGCTGATCTGACAATAATAGTTATAATTTTGACTCATTCACACTGGACAACTATTATTGAGCTGGCTGTTGTCATTTCTTTTTTATTTGACAAGCTAAGAAAAAAAGATGTCAGTGCCTCTGACTAAATAGTCAGATATTGTATGTTTTAAAATTCTTGCATCACAGCAGTTGAAAATCACTGAAGTAAACTATAAGCTAAAACTTGTTTCTTTCTATTAGCTATATGTCTATATTCTGTGGCTAGAGAGTAAGGAAAATTTAAATGATTCTGGAGAATCAAACAACTCAAATGTGTCAAAATAAAAATACATCCTCTGGAATTTGATAATCCAAATCATAATGCAAATAAGACTTGGCTTTATCAAAAGCCAAATAAAATCAAAGTGTAGCCACTGTCCTGTATTTGTTTTCCATGTAATGTGTAAAACTTTATAAAGTAAACTCAGTAAGTCGTGGTACTGAAATAAATTGGATTGAGATAAAATGAGAGGATTTTTTCTCTGGAGAGAATATTTTGTTAGTACTTAATTAAATTTCTCCTTGAGTTATTTCACATTAAGAAATTTATAGGCAAATAAGATAAACTATCTCTACTGATCTCTGTGGTTCATTTGGTTGGGAATCGTCCCTCAAAGAAATGGGTCACCAGTTTGATTCCTGGTCAGGGCACATATCTAGGTTGTAGGTTCAATCCCCATTCAGGGTATATACAGGACGCAAGGGATCGATGTTTCTCTCTTACATTGATGTTTCTGTCCCTCTCCTTTTCCCTCCCCTACTCTCATTCTAAAAATAAAATACAATATTTAAAAACAAACTTTAAACGATGTCTTCTGCTCTAAATTATTGCATTATAACTCCCCACCTAGATGCTTACTAAGAAGATATTTCATATTTAATAAGATAAGGTCAATTGTACTCTCTAGGTCTATTTATTTCATCAAAGGACAATTTTGTTTTCACTGAAAGTCTATACAATAAATGACTCTTAGAGGTTCCATGAAGAATACCACAAGATGGCAGTATTTCAGAAATTAATCCATGGAAAGAGCAATCATTTCTACACAGTACCTAAAATAATGTAAAACATTTGGCTATATTTTTATTGACTGAAAATAAAGTCATTGCCAGAAGTGATTAAGAATTAATGGTACAAGGATGTCTGATTAGTAATAAACAAGTTGTTTCCTTCAAGGAACATAACTGTCAGTATGATTGTTCCAAAACATTAGCAAGCTTCATCAACACATAAATAAGTTGATGCTTGATGCTAAAGGATTATCAGTAGATTCATAAATCTCACAATTGCTTGCATACTGATCTGTAAATATAACCATACTTTAAAAATTGTTCGAAAAATAACTCATTGTAATAAAACATCAATTATATACTACATAATTGTTTAATAACTAGTTTTGGAATAAGAAATAGAAATTAGTAATTACACATATTAAATACCTAATTTATATTTTTCAAACTGTTTCAAATTGAAAATTGGCAAGCTTTTTTAATTGTAACTACTCTCATAAAATTCTAAATTATGGCATTTAAAACAGAACATGGACACCCTTCCTCCAAAAAATACCTGTCTAGAAAACTTTGTGGAATATTTCCTCACAGAAATTATATTTTCCACTGTTACCCTGCTTATACACAGGTGCTGTTTTTGTTATCATCTATTCAGGGCTCACATACAACTTTTTCCTTTAATTCATAATTTATCATATAAAGTGGACCTAGTTCCCCTATATTTTTAGGTAAGTTATTACAACAAGATATGGGAAATAGATATCTATATCCGAGAAAATAAATTTATTCTTTTTATCTTTTCTTAACCTGTTGAAACCTGGCAGTACTTATATCAACTTTACATTGATTTCTTTTGAAGCTATCTTTTTCTTTATATATCTTTTTAATAGTCCATTCCACTTTTCTATTATTTGCTTTGGGATTACAGGGTAGATACAAGTTCCCTGTGAAAATGAAACACAGTCCGATCACTGAACCATCCTAGTAGTCTTTTTTTCCTCCTATTTTTTGTTTGTTTGGTTATTTGTTTTTCAGGAGATCAGCAGTCAGACCTCCTCACAGTTCCCCTAAAGCCATGAGCAAGGCAGCTCATCCTAGGCTCTGAGGCTCATGGAGGCTCAGAAAGACAAAAGATCTCCAATAGCCCTACAGTGGCCAAAACTAAAATCCTCCACTAGCAGGAACTTTTGTGTTCAGACCAGTCCTTGAAGACAATATTCAGAAGCAAGGGGCACCTAGTAACTCACTCTGAGCTGGGCACCCATCTCTCCCAATCAGTCCCTGCCAACTTAAAATTCCATTATACTTTCCCTCATCTCTCTCATTCCTTATCTTTGACGAATTACTCCAAAATTGTCCACTTGAAACTCCTAAATTAGAAGTAACCATATATATAAACTATGTATAACTATATGTAAATATATAAACTATATATAATATATACATATACTTCTCAACTTTATCATTTAAATTTGCTCTAAGTCTTTATTTGGGGAGACTGCCTTGAGCCTTGAATCCATCTCCTTATTTGCAGCTGGAAAAATAAATCCTACCTCTGTGAAAACCTGTTGCCTTAGACTTTGGCTTCTCTGAGCAGGGCCAAAATCTAACTCATTGACTTTGGTAACAACAACATATTTCCCTATATATTTATTTTAGCCCCTTTAGTGACACAATGAAAATTAAGCCAAATACCTTACTAATACGAAATCTGCAACATAGGCAACAAATGGAGGAAAATTGGCTTCCTCTGCTTACATACAAGAGGTAGCTGCCTCCTTGGCACCTCCTGAAAAAAGAGAGTAAAAGCTTTGCTCCCTGGAGGCAGGATGGATAGGATTCTCATTCTCATCTATAAATAAACGCATTTCTTCAAGGGCAAGATAATTCTGGACATGTCCAGTCTTTAAAACTGAATATAGGAATGGGTGTGTTCAAGGTCTTGTTCTCATTTTCCTTTGAAATGGAAACAAATGTATCTACAATTAAGTAAATCTCCCAAATTCTCTACTGATGCAGTTGTAAATTAACTTGCCAAAGTTTGATGGTCATAATTTAATCAAATTTTGTGCCAATTTTAGTTGCATTTGTACTATACATTATCTTCTGGTCTGTAGCCAGGTAATTATTATCTCTTATTTTTTCATTACTTCTTACTTATTTTCCCCTTTGATCACAATGTTATCAATAAAACATTCCGCTATTAATCCCTTGAAGGGCAGCAAAATTTTCTACTCCAAATATGCCTCTTTGGCCTAAGAATTATTTTAGGCTGATTATTTTTCTAAAAACAGTAGACATGGGGAAAGCTCTGAAAATCCAGTAGAAGTTACATTTTTGTAAGATAAATTTGCATTTAAAAGGGAAACCTCCAATTGTTAAGTGTGTGTCTCTCCCTGCCCAGGAGGAGAAGGATGACTAAATATCAAGAAACTGTTACAATGGAAAAAGCAAGGACCTAAATCTGAATGACAAGCCTATGTTTGTTTACTATGGTTTTTCTGACAGCCTCCCGTAAAGGGCTCCCCACTCCTAACACCTTCTTTTGTCTGTAGTTGGAGATGGTATTGAAGATGGGGGCTTGGACCATTTCAAGAAATGGCTGAGTTTTCTTGGTCTCTTTTATGTATACAGAAGGTATACATGTTACTAAAGTGCTGTTTGTTTTTCTGCTATTAAGATGTCTTTTTATGACAGAGCTTTGTCAGCCAAAAACCTAGAAGGGTAGAAGGAAAATTATTTTTTCTTTCTTATACTTTATTTTAAATTCTGACTTAAAGTCTGTATATATAGATTCCTTGCAGACAACTTAAACGTTCTTATGTCAATCTGGTAGTCATGTGTAATGCCCCTTCTCTCTGAAGGCAATTATTTTCTTATGCTACTAGTATTGTGAAAAATCTATATTACCAAATGTATCATTGACATGTGTTGTTAGGGGCTACTTGAAATCTCATCTAATAATTATCTTTTGCTGTGAGGTGAACCTGCTATTTCAGGGACATTTTCTATTTAATTCCTAAAGTCAATGGAAATCTCCTCTTGTCCTTCTTCTCCAATTGAACCATAAAATAGGCAGTACTTTTCTGAGTTTTTTTTTTTTTTTACCTTTACATGTTTGTTTTGGTCAAAAAACCCCTCTCTTCCTGAAGGCTTTCTTTCTCTGACTCTGTCTTGCTCAAGTCTGTTTTGTTCCCATGGCCTTCAGGCTAATAGTTTCTGCTCAGTCTTGCATATAGACATGCTAATCATTAGAGGAATTCTGCTTGTGGCTTGAGTTTTATAAACACAGCTCCCTGTCAGAAGGTGCACTACCAACTACCAGGAGATAAGGGAAGCATGTACAACAATAATGATTACTAATCAAAGATTTGAAGGAATCTCCTGATGGGATGCATATCAACTAGCACAATTTTCCTGGGACCTGTGCTGGTGTCCAGATGTGCCAGGTGGTCAGTCACCTCTTAGCATCCCCCTCTGATTCCCTTATCCTTGACATAGAAGAAGCCTGAATTGTGTACTCTGGTAATATGGGTTTGAAGAGCCACTTTTTTGTCTCCCACCTTCTTGGTTGGTACCTTCTCAATCAATAAACATTTCCTTATTCCAAACTCTGATGTTTTGGCCTTTCAAAGCATTGGACACACAGACTTTGCTTCAGTAACATTACTAGCCACATATTATTTGTCTAATTAGGAATTTTCCTGAAAGATATTGCAATATTTTATGCTATCTTCCAATCTTCCTTTGATATCATATTGATGGGTATTTACAGTTTGGTCTGATGTTAGGTATAGTAAGATTACATTTAGTTTTATCTATTTTATGTGCAATGAAATATTATTTGTTATCACATTTTCCTGAGTTTTTTTCCCCAAATAGTACCTATTACTATCACACATCCATAAATTGGTGCTTTTACAACTTTATATTGTCTTATGGCCGTCCTGAAAGCTGTCCCCATTGTTCTACTTCCTGTGATTGGAATATTGTGCTGTACAGACCTTATCTCTACCTCTTCTTGTGACTCCCAATGGCTAACTCGTTCAGAGTTATTGTAATTTGTGAGTCTATATCCATCAATTATATTAACCTTTTTCTTTATAATTTTGATACTTACACATAATGGATATGGTTGTATAGAATCTTGTCATCTGACTTGACCAAAATTAGGTCCATCACAACTGTAGGTCATGTATTTCCTCATCTGAGGGTTTATATAAGTTCCAGTCATCTAAATTAGATGAAGGCTAGGGTACATTATATATTCCCACTTCATTTTATTTTTATTTTAGAATACATTTATTAAAGCTGCAGAGAGTGGAACAAGGAAGGGCTTAGGAGAGAAGAAGCCATAGGAGAAAGACTAGGTAGGCTGCTTTGGCTCTGTAGAAACATCACGGGGAAGAAGTGAGCCAAGGTGGGGCTGCCATCAGCTCACCGGAGAGATAAAAGGGCCTTGGGGACAGGTTCAGGGGGTTTCCCTGAAGTGAGCTGCCGCTGCCTATTGCTCCCCTGGTCGCAAGTCTCGTGGTGTCCCCTAGAGTTTAGAAGATGTATGCTTCTGGGGGAAAGAAGGTAGGGAAAGAAAAGATATGGGTGTGTTCCCAGGAAGGAGAGGACATGCCTGTCCTTTAGGTTGAAGGATTTAAAGTCTAGGGATTTAGGGGAGGATCTCAATAGAATATTCATTAGTTTTATACTGATGTGCCAGAATGAGATTTATTCCTTAACTTCATCTGTCCTTGGGTGTGGTTGGCAAAATGAAGGGAAGGAAAAGGGTCCCTTTGGACATCAAGGGCAATCAGGTCCTGACTCACTGAACCCCATCACCCAGGTGTTACCTTAGGATGGTCAGGTGGAATCGTGACTTCATGTCCAGAGGGTAGGTTTACCTTCCATCTCAGCAATGACAAGGCACTTTTTGACCAAGAAATTTACTACTCTGCTGACAAGTAGGTTTACCCTGCACCTGCAATAAGAGAGAATAATGAAAAATACTCTGGTTCCCACCAGAGTTGTTAAAGAATGTCACCAGAGAAGAATCAGGTGGGGGTATGGGGAGTAGAGCCTAACTGGGGGGTTTCTTTTTATAAGCCTTGTACAATTTTCCTAGTTCCTTTTGGTTTGCCTCTTCTTACCCATTTAGAAATAATCATCCTTTAAAAAACTCACTTTCTTCCTTTTCCTTCAAAAGTATCTCCATACTTTATGTCTTCTACTATCAAAACCATTCAATTTCTTTCCAATTTAATTAGAGTTGCAGTCTTAGAAACCTCAATTTTCAATGATAACCAAAAAACAAGCAATCAGCATTCCAGAGCAATACTTTTATGGACACATATCACAACCTTTAGAAACACAGGCTCCTCTATTAGGCAACACATTCTCATTTTCAAGAAACACACTTCTAATAAAGTATAATATTCATTAATAGCTCCAAATCTATTTTATATCTTATCTGTCATAAAATGCCAAAAGTAGTTGAACTTAAGGCTTGTCTAGCAATCAATGTTTCAGTAATTCAAGTTATATCAAAATATCTAGATATTAAATAACTTTTATTAAAATTTACTAATTTAGGAAACAACAGCTGAAGTAAGTTAAAGTTATCTGCTCAAATGGCTACAGTTTTTCACTTTTGATAAGAATTATCTCCCAGAAATTTGTGTTTAACAGATGGCCCAGGTAAGAGTTCTTGAAGAAGGTCAGGTATTTGCATCTCAGAGGTACAGAAAAAGAAATTCAAGCTTCCTCAAGAAGGACTTGGGTTTTATTTTATTTTATTCTTAAAAAATATTTTATTTATTTATTTTTAGAGAGGCTAGGGAAGGAGAAAGAGAGGGAGAAAAAACATCAGTGTATGGTTGCCTCTGATGCACCTCCTACTGGGGAAATGGCCCACATTCCAGGCATGTGTCCTGACTAGGAATCAAACCTGCAACTCTTTGGTTCACAGGCTGGCACTCGATCCACTGAGTGACAGTAGCCAGGGCTGGAGTTGAGTTTTATACAGTTGATTATCTATAAGCCTTTTAAGATGAATGGGGTGGTTAGGGGAAGGTAAACAGATGTGGTGGGCTTTGAATTGTTTGTGGAGCCATGTCTTTGGCCCTGCAAGGACTTCATTTGTAAAGCAAACACAGTCACTTTTAATATCTCAAGAGTTGGGTTGCCACCCAAATATCGGCAAAGAGTAAAAATTCCATTCACCCATTTCTAATATGGTTTTTGCATCTGGAAAAAAAACATTTTTCTAGTTTATAGATAGCACATAGATTATGGTCATCTCTGAGAGCCATAAAGGCTTAGAAATATGGAACCGCAATCTGTTTGCCTTGGGAACAGCAATGAGGATCTACCTGCAAGATAGTTTTCTTTTGAGATCTTCAGAGTCTGGACAAATTTCTAGGGAGATTGTGTAGTGGGTTGAAGTGTGTTGCTTATGGGTTGAACTCCAAGGGACTGTCACCTCCTGAGTCCTTTCAAGCATCTATGTGTATCTTGGTTTCTCTCTCTGTCTGTCTAATACAACCATGAGGACTAGGTAACTAACCTGTATGTGTGCATTTCCAGGTAAGTCAATTATTTAATTAGAGTTGGTTTAGAATTTCCTATGGGGCTTTTACACTTTATGAGAGACACTGTTACCAAACAGCAAGTGGGGTCCTGCTGCCCACCACCAACCTCTTGGCAAAATTCCAGAGGCAAAGGTTTATTGATAAAAGATAGCAGTCTTTATACAAAAGCGATACAATTTTGGAATAACAAGTTTTCACTTAGTCACTTAAGCCTAAAGGCTAAAACACAGGTAGCAAACACCAGGTCTTCTACCTTGGCCTAGCACCTTGTTTCTACTCCATAGCAGCTCCTACAGCCTAGTTAAGGAGTCCTACATTTATAGTCCTAAAATTACATTTGGCCCTTTGAAGGCAACTGTGAGGCTGATGTGGCCCCCAGTGAAAATGAGTTTTACACCCTTAGGCTAAATAGCTCTTTAGTTCCAGCTTTAATCACTTAAGCCTGTCAATTAAGACTAAAACCTTTAACCTTCAAGTTCCCTATCATTTCCCCCTTAGTTCTTAATTATCTTATTTCTATAAGGTTAGTTTACAAACTAAAACAACATAAGGCATGACAGCTATACAATGTTGAAAAAACGGTAGGCTTCGGCCTCAGAGTCTGTTACCCTCTAGAACACCCAAAGAAAATTCTCCCTGCCACCTTCTGCCAGGCCAGACCAAATGAGTCCTAGGCTGCACCCAGAGTTCCATCTCCCATTTAAAATATCATCCTTTACAAAACACAGGTGGCTACAACATGATCATCTAGGCCTCCTTGAGAAAGAGCAAGAGAGCTGGTCTCTGTCTTCCTTCTGTTTAAGTCTTCCAGCTCATCATTCCACGCACACTAGAGGCATTCAGCTTCTCCACCAGTCCTGTCCTGGACTGCTTACCACTGCCCTGAGTTATCTCCTCCTATGGCTTGTTGCTATTCCTCCCCAGTGATCTGATCAGATCTCTCTGTATCAATACCTCTCGTACCTACACAGAGATTCTTAGTTGCCTAAGAATACCCGAGATTCAAGTTCCAGGGAGGAAATAACCCTTATTTTGGTGCCAAACAAGTTCAGGCTCTCATTTCTCTAGCAAAAGGTGTTGCTCAGACCCTCAAAAAGTAATTCGAATCAAAAAGCCAAAGTTGAAAATGAGCCACCCATTTTTTTCTCCTGTGTATAATTATCTTGACCCTTTTTTATAGCCTAGGTTCTCTCAACCCTTAATCTATAACTCCACCTTGAGGATTAAGAAAAAAAAAAACAGCTCAAAGAAAGTTGGCCTCTTACTTTAAAACAGAGAGGTCCAGTATTCCAAGAAAATTCACCCATGCTTATCTGATGCAAAGTGAGGAGCCAGTAAGGTGCAATTGGCCCTTGATTGTACCAAGCATGGGCCAGGTCGGCGAAGTGATCCAAGGTGGGTCTCCTTGGAATCCTGCCACAATACTCCACAATCAGACAATCCAAGAAAAAAGACCTACAGGAGATAGGTGAAATGTCTGAGAGGTATAGACAAAGGGAGTAAGATGAAAGTAATGCTTATAAGTGAGAGTCATGCCAGTGCTTGATGCAGGCCATCAGTCAGAACTGGTTTTGAGAGTTAGGGTAGTAAAACATAAACCTCAGGAGATTCCATGAGGAACTTGCACTGCCCAGATATGAGGCAGATACAGAAAGAGGTAGTTCTGAAAGTGTGAGGAGGCACCTCTAGACAAGAGGGGCAAGACCCACTTACCAGAGAAGGGTGATAACCTGATCTAAGTCACTACACATGCTACCGATGATGTTGATCATGGAACTGCACCAGTTGTTACTGGTGAAGCTGAAAGTTATGAAGTTAGTAGAAGGCTCAGAAAACAAGGTCCCATCTGGGTCACCAGAGAATGTCTCCCAAAAGGGACCAGGCCTGGAGCAGGTCTTCCTAGGGCTGGACTATAGTGTGTGGATTCTTGATTTTGTGTGGAAAAGATTTCACAACACAAGTCCAAGTGATTTTGAGAGTATGTTTATTAAAGCTGGGGTCCTCACTGGTGTGGTTCAGTGGGTTGGGCATTGCCCTGAAAAGTGAAAGGTCACTGATTCAATTACTGATCAGGGCACATAACTGGGTTGTGGGCCAGGTCCCCAGTTGGGGATGTGTGAGGAGCAACCAATTGATGTTTCTCTCTCACATTGATATTTCTCTCCCTTTCTTTCTCCCTCCCTTCCCCTCTCTCTAAAAATAAATAAAATCTTTTTTAAAAAGTTGGAGAGAGTGAAACAAGAAAGGGCCTAGGATAGAAGGAGCCAAAGGACAGAGATGAAGCAGGCTGCTTTGACTCTCGAGAAACACTATGACAGAGAAGTGAGCCAAGGCAGGGCTGCTGCAGGTCACTGGAGAGTTGGAGAGAAGAGGGCCTTGGGAGTTAAGGGGGTTAGTCCTGAACAAGCTGCCACTGCCTATTGGCCCCCTGCTTGCAAGTCTTGTGGAGTCCCTTGGAGTTTAGAAGATGCATGCCTGTGGGGGAAAAGATGGAGAAGGGAAAGGGGTGGGAATGTTTCCAGAAGAGAGACCACACCCCTCCCTTTATTTAAATCTATACCATGGTTGCAATACAAGACTCTTGGTTTACCTACCAAGGCTTTCATAGCTTTTTCTGAGCATCTAGTTTACACCAATGTTTATGTATTGCTGGCATAAATCGTTTTCAGTTCTTGCTTTCATTCCCCCTGTTGTCCACTTTTTTAAAGTGGGCATTATTTCAAGCATTTATACATATTATATGCATTTTGTCTGCAAGGATATTCCTATTTATTATTAATTTCATAATATTTTCCCTATATGTCTTCATAGGAAATGGCTGGGCACATACACACACACATCTGTGTATATGTAATATTTTCTTTTTATATTTAATCTTTAAAGCATAATATTTATACTATGTATTTTCTCAGTCATTCTCAAGGCATCTATCAATCCCTCTTTTTTCTATAACTGCTATAATGTGACATAATTTTGTTTTGTTCTGTTTTGTTGGTGCTATAGATATCATTACTATCTTTTTTTGTTGTCGTTGTTCTATTACTTCTATATACAGAGGTCAGTTGTCTTTACTTTTATGGTTGTGATTATATTCACTTAATTCTTACAATAATGTTAATAATTCAGTGGCTGCTCTTATGGTTTTGGATGGCTTTACTCAGCTCAGGCCATCAATGCTACATTCTTTGAACACCCACCTTAGTATAAACAGTAATATTTTTATGCATGATTATTGCTATTAATTTTTAAGTATATCTATCCTCTCTAGTTTTACTTCTTGATCTGCTAGAAAACCAACATCCTTTTTTAAATAAGTAGGAGACTTCTAATTTTCCTGACTGATGGCAGAATCCTTTCCTCATATTTTGTAGGTCTGCCTAAGGTGTGCTCTGGTTTATACAACTTCTGTTTTCAGTATCCCTTCTGCCTTAGATTTCTTTTTTAAATAATTTTGCTAGCTGCCAGAGATCCATCTTCCTCATCTTTTATACTAGGTAGACATCCTATTGCACTAGACCACATGGGTCATCATCCGTTGAAAAGTTAAGCTTTTACAGTTGAGCTACATTTTCTGTCCCACCTTTCTGTCTCTCAAAACAGCTTGGGTTCTCTAGGCTTAAGTTTAGGACACAAAACAGCAGACAATATGTAGAGATGTCACTGTTTATGAGCACACTCATGCTTAATGTAACATTTACAATTATTTTTATTCAACTAGCTGAGGTAGTGAACTGAGAAGGAAGAGAAAGGGCGTTAATGACACACTACTTTATCAGGAATGGTCAGTCCCTTATTGTGTTTGAATCACAACACTGCTAGCAAGATTTTCATTTTTGTTGTGCTGAAAAAGATATTGGAATTGCTTCACAGTTAGCATGTCACCATCTGCAGAATATCCAATTTCCCATGAGAGGCTTAGGGAGATGAATGTTTGGTGCTCAAAGCTCAGTGGCAGTGCTACCGGGGGTGGGGCACAAAGTTAAACTTTCATTAAGGGAATGAGGAGTGGTGAGAGCCAGCATCATAGCTTAGATCCTAATTATGGTTTCCCCACGCTTTCTTTCCAATGCAAAGAAAAAACTTTTTTACATTTTACATTTTTCAGGTAAAGATCTATTTCCCACTTCATAACTTTTACAAAAACATGTTCAAAACAAGATTTAAATAAACAAGTTTATCACATTTCCTTAGAAGAACATGTTTTCCGTTTTCAAAGTAAGATGGAAACACTACCAAAACTAGCTCACATTTTATGGCACAGGAGATGAACCATCCTTTACTGATCTGCAGGCAAAGCATTTACAATCATATATGCATATGTCAGCTATGCTAAATAGTTTAAAGACTTAATTTTTAAAATTAGTGGAATATATTCTAGATTTTTTAACATCCTAACGAAGACAGGCAATTGTTTTTGAAGAACTTGAAGACATGTAAAATTACTGATCAACCTGATAGAAGTCATAGGTTCTGTTCTTATTCTTTATTTAAATATTAGTATTTCTCCAAAACAGAAATTCAAGTTGGATGATCATTGCAATTGCCTCATAGTTCAAGATTTTCAAACACAAAATACAGCTCATCTAGAAATATTCATACTATTACTTATTTTAACTCCCTATCATTTATTTTTCTTATGATTTTACTTCACTTACTCATTTTAAACCACTTAAATTGCTGTGTGCTCTGTTATGTTAGTTTAAGTTATGTTAGCCTCTTTAAAATAGTCTATATCAAAAAGCTGAATAGTGTTATATATTTATTTTTATGGTAACTATTTTCTTGGTGATATAACAGATATGTTTAGATTTAGTCTAACCTCAAAGATACAGATGATTTAATTTATTCTTAGGAATTACTGTTTAAATTGTTGTCCTCTCTATCCCAATCTATGGTATACTTACAATGATGGATGATTTACTTCATTTGAAAAATTTCAATTGGGAACTAAAGGCATTAAAAGTTTATCTTATATTCAAATCCCATTTTCTCACTCATTTTAAGCAAGTTACATAGCCTTGAATGCCTTTGCTTTTCATCTTGAAAATGAAGGTAGTCATCTGTAGCATTTTGCTATTTTCTTAAGAATAGATGGGAAAGCATGTGATAAAAATGTTATTAATATTTTTGTAATTTTCAAATGCAAAATGAAGATTCAAATAATTTAAGTGACTTTCCCAAGAACATCCACATCAGTGGTAAAAAGAAATCAAGTTTTGTATGTCGATGAGTTTATAGACATAATAGCTATCTGAAAAGATATCTGCACCCCTATTTCCATTTCAGCACCATTTATAATAGCCAAGACATGGAAACAACCTAAACGTCCATCCATGGATGCATGGATAAATACACACACACACACACACACACACACACACACACACACGAGGGGAACAAAAAGAAACCAGAATTACCTTCTGAACAGCAGATCCCTTGTAATACAGGCTTACCCCACTAGGTGAGTGTTCCAGGAACCCATCTGTATCAGTGTACTAGCTGGCATTGTTCTGAGAGGCTGTGTTTGACTTCAGTGAATTTTTTTTGAAGACTCTTTCAGCCTGGTTGCCTATTTCACACCACATTGAGTGTTCAGCTGTTTTTGACTAAAAATGGCATGATTTCCATGCCCTGCTTTCCCTGTTTACCTGGTCTTACCCCAAATGACTTATTTTTGTTTGCCTGGATGATAAAAGTTTTCAGAGACAAACATTTTGCTGGTGTGGAAGAGGTGAAACAAAAAACAGCAACAGCACTAAAAGGCATCAAAATCGCTGAGTTCAAAAACTGTTTTGAGCAATGGAAAAAATATCTTGATAGGGATATAGCATCAAATGGAGAGTACTTTCTTTGAAGATGCTAAAGTTTAAACATATAAGAATAAATATAGAATTTTAAAAGTTATTTTATTTATTTCTATATGCTTGCCTCTTGTGTGCCATGAACTGGGGACCCGGGCTGCAACCCAGGCATGTGTCCTGATTGGGAATCTAACCAGCAACTCTTTGGTTCACAGGCCGGCACTTAATCCACTGAGCCACAACAGGCAGAGCCTAAATGTAGACTTTTTATAAATAAATCACATTTTTGGGCCCCGTACATATATACCACA
>PVKM010011627.1:0-32930 GCA_004027735.1 Carollia perspicillata
CAGTTTGATGGTTTCCTCCCTGTCTCCTCAAAGCCCTTGCTCTCCGAAAGGCTTCCGTGGACTTCCCACTCTGAGTGTTTCCTGCTGCTTCCTCTGACCAGTCAGTCTCACCATAAAAGGACCACTCATTTACCAAACTCACCAAGACCAGTGCCGGCCGGGTCAAGCACTGCGCCGCTGCGGGCCAGGATGAATGACTGGGAAGGGGCTGAGGGCCTGAGTCTGGTGAGGGGACAACGGAAGCCAACAGTCAAAGAAATGTGCTGGGTTCTATGTTAGAATTTTAGTGTACACGTGTCTCTGAAAGCACTGAGGAGAAAGCAACTTTGCCCGGGGACGTCAGCAAGATGGATAGAAGGGGCAGTTCTGAGGGAACCTCAGTAAGTGCTGCCCCAGGGGCTCCCAAGGAGCACAGGGCACTGGGAACAGTGGGATGAGCATGCGCCACGGCCCGCGGCCGAGCGACCCGGGCAGGATGGGCTCAGCCCTCCACACGCAGGAGGGCCATGCTGTGCTGCTCACGGGTCCCTTGTGAAAGGGTCTTACACCGCTATGACCTCACCATACTCTGTTTCTCATTCTTATTTCCAGTTGGGAAAGTTCAGAACAGATTTCCCGAGGCATCAATTCACAGCAGAGCTAAAGCCACTGCTGAATGCACTGTTAGAGGTTCATGACCTCACATGGACTAGCACTGTCGCAACAGCCCTGTACAGCCGCGATGCAGTCACCAGAGTCTATGTCAGATGAATAACCTCTGGGATTCGGAGTCTCAGACCTTGCAAGTTTGCTCATCTACGAAGCAGGACCAGGGACTAGCCCAGTGATTTGCTCTGACAAAGAGGGTTCCATAGTCAAGTAAGTATGGGAAACACTCCCCCTTCTGAGGGATTTATGTTGCATATGAAACATATTACAGTTCTGTGGGGGTGTTTTTTTAGTGTTTAATTTGGGTTGAAACCAGCATTTCTCAAACTTATTTGATCACTCAATCCTTTTTTCCACCAAATACCTATTAACCTCTAGGGAGGAACACGTGGTGGAGCATGCTGGATTAGATGATTTCCGGCCTACCTTTCAGCCATTAGAATTCACTGCGCAACGCACTGAAAATGAGTCATTAAGCTGGAACCGGAGTGATCAAAATATAACTGGGTTCCATACGCACTAACATTTATTCTAAGAAACTGAAAGTGGGACATGACTTCACAAAAGGGTGTGGTGACGACGGTGAGGGGTCAGGCGGGAGACCCAAGGGCCGCAATGAGAACAGGTCCCGAGAGAAGCGACAGGGGCTGAAAGAGAAAGCCAGAGCACCTCAGTCAGAAGTATCAGGTTGGCCAAAAAACCATACTGTCTTTTCCTAAAATAAAAGACACGTCTTTCATCTTCACCAATAACTTTATTGATTTGGACATTTTGAGTATGTTGACTATCTCCCACATGGTAGAATGTTGATTGTTCTCAATTAATGTCTGGATTTGGTCACTGTCAACCTCAACTTGTCTACCTGACCATGGAGCTTTGTCCAGTAAGAAGTCTCCAGCACAAAACTTCACAAACCACTTTTGACATGTTCGGTCTGTCACAGCACCTTCTCCATACACTGCACAAATGTTTTTTTGCATTTCAGCTGCATTTTTACCTTTCTTGAAATAGTAAAACATAATGTGCTGAAAATCTTATTTTCTTCCATCTTCAATATTAAAATGGCTACATAAAAATTCATCAATTTTGATAAGCTATTTTTTCTTTTTTCTATAAAAATTCATCAATTTGAAAAAGACACACTTTCTACATAACAGACACTAAAACATTTACACAACTTTTTCAACTTTCTTAACAGACAACTACATCACGTAATGCAAAGAAACGCAGAGTGTATCAGGGAGCTATGGGCACCTGTCTGAGGTGACTGGCAGACACGGCTAAGATAGGTCACACGGGTCGTTTCTCTCCACAAGTTCGTTCAGCACGTCAGAGATATCTTTTCTCATGACATAAAGGAAAAAGACAATGAAATGTGCATTTGGTTATTTTTGTAAATGTGCACTGATATAACGGCTGTCATAACGCAGTCAAACAAAAGTGTTTGGAATGAAGTTAAAGGCAATGAAGGTCTACCAGAGCCATCGTATGGAAGAAACCAAATGAACTTTTTGGCCAATGCAGTAAGTTAGGCAAGTTTGGAAAATATGAGGCAGTTTCACAAAAAAACCTCCGAGCACCAAGAAAGGCTGAGACAGGGATCAGGAGGCCATGGGGAGATTAGCCTCGAACTTAAAGTAAAAGAAACCTGTGTCCTCAGGGGCCAGAGCACCGGGGAAGGAATCCTGACTGCAGACAAACTACCAGTAGTAAGAGTCTAGTAAGAAAGCACAGCACAACCACCTGAAGAGGGAGAGGAAACACCAGATAACCCTGGGGTGAGGGGGAAGGAAAACAGAAAAGGCTGGAGAAGACCTTGAACGGCAGGAGCTGGTCCTCTGTAATCTACCCACTTCGTATGAGTGCTTCCAGCTTCGACCCTTTGCCTCTGCTCTCTGCCCTTCCCCTTCCCGAGGCCTCAGGGACCTCGCTCCCTAGTCACACCCTCTCTCAAGCATCTTAGGCCCCTTTCCGACCTACCTTCCAGTTTTCCCCGACTCTGCTGCCCCCTCAAGTTACCGCCCAATTTCTATCCTATTCTTCAAAGCCAAACTTCCTGAGAGACGTTCCAATGCCACGGTTACGACTTCCTGGTTAGACGAGAAATCTCCAATGTGACATGTCCCAAAATTTTACTATCTGTGATGTAGAAAGTGTGCCTTTTTCAACGTAATGAATTTTTATAGAAAAACAAAATAAAATAACTTACCCAAATTGATGAATTTTTATGTAGCCATTTTAATCCATCCACTTCCCCTTCAGGCCAGCCCCCACCTTAGTTACTCTCGGGAGCACCACAACCACGTTCCGGGCAGCCAGACTGCTTCGGAACCAGTCTGACAAAATCGACCTCTGCGCGGCAGCTTACATCTGTGCCACTCTCCCGGGTGTCACTGCACCACCCTGACCCCTATTACAGCGGCCTTCTAGATGTCCCCCACCCTCTCATCCAGGGAGGGCAAACCCTCACACAGAAGCCTCCTCTCCCTCTTCCCTACCAGGTATCAATTAATCAATTAAAAGACACAGAAGTGGACTACAGCACTTTCCTGCTGAACCTGGACTTAGTCTCACAATTCTTCTTAACAAAGGAGACAGTCCCAGGAGGCCACCATCAGTCGATTAAAGCTGACACTCGAGATGACACTCACGCGTCCATTTTATCACAGTTCAACTACTCAGAAATCTGAATGCAAATTCCAGTGCTCTCGGCCACACAAATTCCAATGATGCAGGTGTGCAGTCCTGACACCATTACTGCACCTGAATGACAAGGGCTTGGTCATAGTCATTCATATTGTTGCCACTTCAGTTGAGTAATGCACAGTGTTGTACTACACACACCAAGTTTAATTGGCATTTAAAAATTTTTCAGGGAGATGACATCATGATTCAGCATTGAAACACCAAGTTTAGGGTACACAAAAAGGCAGGGGAGCGGAATATAGATTTTACATTAGTAAATAAAATGTCATGAGAGGAATAACCAAAACTCCTTATTTTATTGAAAAACAGTTACCAAAAACTTAATGGGACCTAAGAAAGGAAGACCCTCAGGGGCAGATGAAGCCAGGTTCCTTCTCTCAGATACGCTTATCCTGGGACAGACAACTGCGGCTGGAGGCAAGGGAAAGCAGCGAATGCCTTGGAGCGGACGAGAGAAGCCGCAGAGAGAGGCCGGCATAAATTCACACGTTTCACAGGGCTCTCTTAGGAGCAACGTATCCCGAGTAACTGGCCGTGTTTTTCTTTCTTTACATAAAGAAAATAAAGTCTAGCATAAGACCAAAGGCATTTTAGAGTCAAAAACCTCTTGGTTCATGTCAAGTTTAACGTCTCAGTAATTTTCTCATGGAGTCCCTGGGCAAAAGCCAAAACAAAATGAAAAACTCACACAACCCCTCCCGGAAAAACAACCCCCTGATAGTCCCATTTAGTAAGTTGTTCAATCCAAACTACTTAATAAGTATTCAAAGAAACCTGTGTCCTCAGGGGTCATGGGACTGGGAGAATCTTGACTGCTGGCACAGTACAATTTAGTAGCCATTTGAAGGCATACACACAAATTGAAAGAAAAATATTCGTATTTCACTCTTAAACAGCCTCTCAATAACCCTCCAAGGTGGACTCATAACTCCCTTCAGAGAGGTGGAAGTTGAACCTCAGAAAGTTCAATGACTTTCCCAAGGTGTCAGAGCTAAAAAATGGTTCTGCCTTGGAAGATAGTGATTGATGTAGTTTTTCTTTTTATATTTCCTGTAGAATGTAAACCCCTTACAGGCAAGAACTATGTCTTAGTCCTGTGTGTATTCAGCCGGTCCTAACATAGCATCTTGCCACAAAATAAACAGTGACTAACTTGTTCTTGACTGAAATAACTTCTACCCAGAACCCCTCCCACTGCAGCAGCACCGGCATTTCCGTAGCTAACGCGGTGCCTGCCATATTGACGGGGGTGGTAAGACAAAGGTACCAAAGGAAACGAAGAACAGATGATAGACTGTATAGCCTGGACAGAAGTGGTGGCCAAGAGCTGCCCAAGTGTTGCCCTCCTAGCCATCAGGACACCTGGGGACATCTCACACTCACAGTCCTGAGCGGTCCGGCCCCTGCAAAGTCTGACGTGAGTGCCCAGCTCGGCTCTGCAGTGCTGCCTGAACTCTCCTGAAAGGACACGTGTCCTCCACCACCTAAGCACGGCCACCTTCACTGCAGACTGAGGCAGTGCGAACAACAGGGGGTTAATCACACGTGTGGGAACCAACGACACCAACAGGCAAAGGTGGGTGCAAGGCTCCGGGACAGCGGGCAGCTCACTGTCGCTGCTTCAGAGCCAGCATCTGATGCCTGATTGTCCCAGTGGTCGTACAGGGCCTCTGCGCAGGTGACTGGTGAATTCACTTCAGTCTGTGGAAACCCAGCTTCCATCACAGCCAGCACCACATAGGTGCCTTCACATAGGAGCTCTGACAGAGCAATGCATTCAATGGCTCCAGCTATATTTCAGGTACACGATGTGACTTGTGCTACAACACAAAGCACAGTGAAATCCCAATCTTACACACTTAGCTATGGCCTGGGTGTGAGCCACATTTCCCACTTATCTCTCCTAAAAAGGGTTTTTATTTCTCCTCTGCAGAAAGATCACCTCTAAAGAAAGCACAGAGTATGTTGGAGGGAAACGTTTCTCCACAGGAATTCATTGAATTCACTTCACCTTATGTACCCCCCTAAATCCTGAACCTGAGGTATGCATGTATGTTTAACATGGGGTGGCTGACAGAAAATGTGTCCCCAGGGAAACAGCACAGGAGAAACTCCGTAAGGATTAAATGGATCTGCCGTGCTGAATGCTGACAGGCCTCTGAAATGACAGCCAGTTAAGAACACAGGATTCATAGATCTTCTAAGACCACAGAAGTCATCCGGTGGAAGTTACATGTGGGAAGAAAGCTTAGTAAACAGGGCCGTGCAGAGGCAGTCTGCGGGCCACTCAGCCCCCCAGTTTGGAGACCTCGCACAAGCCCCAGGGGCGAAGTTCCCACAGTCCCCGTCCCAGTCCTCCTGGTTCTCACCACGTGCTCTGATGCAGACGATCAGCTGACAAGGTGGCATGACCCACCCTAACAGCGCCTCCTAGGATCCTTCGAATTTGTGCAAACAGGTGCTATGTCAAGGTCTCTCACAACTGTTACTTCATTTGGCCCTCACAAAACCTCACTTAAAACGGCAGGGCCCATGTTAGCTCCCTAAGAAACTGTTAGGAAGTTTAAGAACAAGCCCGAAATCAGACAACAGTTCTCAAGTCCAGATCTCGTCCAAGTCAGGACTGGTCTGCCTCATCTTTAATCCAGCACCTCAAAGCCGCCTTAACACCACACAAATGGGCAAACGGCAGAATGCAGTGGTTTGCCCAAGGTCACACACACATTATCATATTATCACCTGCTCTTGTAAAATGATTCCCATAAACTAAAAGGTTGCGAGTTGATGGAAAGAACAGCCTGGTGTGGAGACTTGACTCACCACCAATGCCGGACATGCCATTGAAATATGACTCCTAGAAATACTTTTCAGGATACTTAACAAGATAATATTCCGTTACAATTTTGTGTCATCTCTAATTAGCTCCCATTATCTTAAGCAGTATCGTTAAACACAAAACTAAATGAACTGCAACTCACATTTATTTAAAAGACATACACCACGTAGTATCTTGGGATAAGGGAGAGAAGAGCTGTCACAACGTGTTCAAGTTTCCGTTTCAGAAAAGTTTACTTTTACTTTCAGAGGGCTTCCACTCACCCCTGAGCTTCTAAAATTGTGCAAAGACACTGAGGACATAAAGCTCAAGTTACTGTGGCATTTGAACATCCCTAGGATCCCTCACCTCTAACCACTAAGGTGCCTCACTAAGCCAGGGCTCCCCTGGAACAAGCCCCTGTCAGACGGGGCCTTGATACACAATCATCAGTCCCGAGACTTCTGAGCTCCTGGAACTAATTAGTGACAGTTACAGGGTTTCCTACTTATTATGCAAGAAAATAACAGTAAATACTCCAGATACACAAAGATTTACAGTTTGTCAATTTATCATGGTTTGACTGGACTTTCTAAAGATGCTCAGGTCACTTCCTCTATTGATAACTAAACAGGAAACCTCAGAGACCTGTATTAGCAACTTAACATGTTTCAAACTTTCATCTTTAATGACAAAACCCCAAAAAAAAATTTGAGTAAGAACACACAAAGCAGGAGAAAGTATTTGCAAATTTTATATACATATATATATGCATATAAACATATATGATAAGGTGCAATATAGTTACAATTCTTACAACTCAAGAGACAGACAATCCAATTTTTAATTTTTATTCACTTTTTGCTGTATTGTTTTTATTGTTATTTATTTTTAAATTTCACTAAATTTATTGGGGTGACATTGGTTCATAGGGTCATGCAGGTTTCAAGTGTACCTTTCTATGACACGTGACCTGTACAATGCATTGCATGCCCACCACCCAAAGTCAAGTCATCTTCCATCACCATATAATTGGCCCCCTTTACCCTTTACTGCACGCCATCCCCATTTTTTAAGTGGGCAAAGGATTTGAACAGAATATATACCAATGGCCAATAAGCACGTAAAAAGATACTCAATATCATTACACATTAGGAAAATGCAGGTCAAAACCACAATGAAATACCACTTCTTATACCTGTCTTAGCCTGCTCAGGCTGCCATAACAAAATACCATAGATGGGGTAGCAGAAAATTATTTTCTCACAGTTCTAGAGGTTGGAAGTCCAAGACCAATGTGCAGTCATGGCTGAGTTTCGGTGAACGCTCTCTACCTAGTTTGTACTCAGCCAACTTCTCACTCTGTCCTCACATGCCAGAGTCTCTCTGGCATCTCGTCTAATAACAGCACTAATCCCATAATGAGGACTCCACCCTCATGACCTCATCTAACCCTAATTACCTCCAAAAGGTCCCACTTCCAAATACCACTACATGGGAGTCAGGCTTCAACATGTGAATGTGGAGGTAGACATACTGTAGTCCATGGCAACATCCATTAGGATGGCTATAACTAAAAAAGACAGAAAACAACAAGTGTTGACAAAGACGTGGAGACGTCTTTGCAGTGATTTGTACCCTCATACAGGGTACCCTCATACAGGGCTGGTGGGAGTGTAAAATGATACGGCCACTTTGAAAAACAGTTTTCCAGTTCCTCAAAAGGTTAAACACAGAGTTCCCAAATGACCCAGCAATTCTACTCCTTAGTATCTGCCTGAGAAAAATGAAAACATTTCTACAGAAAAACCTGGACACAAATGTTGATAGCAACATTATTCATAATGACCAAAAACTAGAAAGAACCCTAGTGTCCCATCAACTGAGTAAGGAATAAATAAAAGGTGGTATATTATTCAGCTGTAAAAAGAAATGACGTACTGACACATGCTTCCACATGGATTAACCTTGAAAACACTGTGGCAAGTGAAATAAGCCAATAAAAAACACCACAGATTGTATGATTCCATTTTTATGAAATGTCAGAATAGGCCAGTGTACAGAGACAGAAATCAGATTAGTGGCTGCCTAGAACTTGTACAGGTGCTGGGGGAAATGGAGTGACTGCTAATAAATACGGGTTTTCTCACTGGGGAGATGAAAATGTTCTAAAATTGCCTGTGGTGATGGTTGCACAGCTCTGTGAACATGCTAAGAACTACTGAATTATACATTTTAAGTGGGTAAATTGTATGGTATGTGAATTAAATCTCAATAAACTTTCATACATATAAAAATTAAGCGGCAGTTAACACGCCTGGAATCCAGTGGAGACAGGCCTTAGCAGAAAAGACCATGCTCTGAGTAAAACCTCTTCTAAACCAAATCTAATAAAACATAAAACCAAGCCCTAACAAGTTGTGTAGAAGACATGGTGTTAGTGTTTGAGGCCAGCCAAATTAAAGTTTGTGCTTTCTACAGAGTGTCCAACTAAGCCTACACCAACACAAAGTGATAAGCCAGTCATTTAACTGTCCGACAAAACAAGAACTTCAGAGAATGATAAAATCCAGAATCTTTGAAATATATTATCACGATGCCCAATATTTAATCAAAAATCACTAGACAAAAAAATATACATGGAAAACTTGAGGGAAAAAAGTCAAAATAAACTAAATTTGACATATACTGGATGTTGAAGTTAGCTGACAAAGACTATGCGGCAAGCTATTATAAGTAAATTTAAGTCATAAAAGGAAAATATGTTCAAATAACTTAAAAATGTGGTCTTGCTCTGCCTAGGTAGCTCAGTTGGTTAGAGCGTCGTCTCGATACACCAAGGTTGCAGGTTTGAGCCCTGGTCAGGGCACATACAAGAAGCAACCAATGAATGCATGGATGAGTGGAACAACAGAACTGATGTCTCTGTGTCTTTCATCTCTGTTTCTCTGTGTCTCTCTCTAAAAAAAAAAATCAATAAAAAGGATATGGTCTTAATGTGAAATAAAGGATCTCAGGGGATAAGTAGAAACTATGTAAGGAACCAAATGAAAATTTAGGACCCAAAGAGTACAGCAAGAAAAATAAAAAATTCACTGGATAATCTTAAAAGCAAACCGAAGATAGTAGAAAAGAGTTGCTGAACATTAAGACACATCAGTAAAAACTATCAAATCTGAAGAAGAGAGAGAAAAAAGAATTAAAGAAAAATGAACTAAATTTTAGGAACCCAAATGACAATATCAGTCGGCTTAATGTAAGTGTAATAAAAACATCAGAATATTTCACTTATATGTGGAATATAAAATAAAAAGTAACAAACTAACAAACCAACTCATATTCAGACTACAAAATGGTGGTTTCCCGAGTGCAAGTGAAGCTGGGGGAGGGTGGAGTGGGCAAAGGGGTCACCTATGTGGTAACAGAAGGAGACTAGACTTTGGGAAGGGAAAACACAACCTAGTACACAGATGTCAAATTGTAATCTCGTACACCAGAAAACTAAATAACTAAATAATGTTATTAACCAGTGTTATCCAGTGCACTTAAAAAAAATCAGGACAAGAGGATAAGAACGGGGCAGAAAAAATATTGGAAGAAATTATGACCAAAAACTTCACGAATTTGATGAAAATCATTAACCTACAGATCTAAGAAGCTCACGAGATCCAAGAAGGACGAACATAAAAAGAACCATGCCTCAGCACATCATAGTCAAACTGCTGAAAGACAAACATAAAATCTTGAAAGTAGTGAGTATTATGGAGCTGGGGGAGACATTATGTACAGGAACAAAGGTTTAAAAAAAAGATAGCTGGCCCTGGCCAGGTAGCACGGTTGGTTAGAGCATCATCCCAATACACCAACGTTGCAGGTTCTATCCCTGGTCAAGGCACATACAAGAAACAGCCAATGTGGAGGTGAGGGGAAACACTGCGCCTCGTTGCACAAACAAGATTAAAGACAACAAAGATTTACAAACAATAAGACAACCAGAACACAGAAAATTGAATTACAGAAGTCCGACAACCATTCAACCAGACCGGTAAGAGGGGTGGAAGTCGGCAGTTGGTGGAGAGGGAATGCCTCAGGAAAAGGCAGTGGCTGGCAAACCCAGGAGCCCTGGGGAGCGTAGGTGGCGTGGAGCTTGCAGACCCCACATGCGGGGAGGAGACGAGCAGAACATGTAGGGCATGCAGGGCGGTTGGCTGACCACAGACACACATTTGTGCAGATAAACTAGGCAAGAGCGGGCAGTGAGTCGGACCACACAGCCCAGGGCCCCAGAGATGGGAAATAAAGCCTAAAAACACTGATTGAAAAGGTGCCAGGAGAGGCTGTCAGCCTCACAGGAGAGGTCGTTAGGGAGACCCGCTCGGTCCTGGAGCGTGCATAGGTCTGCCCACCTGGGAACCAGCGCCAGGAGGGCCAGTTTGCTTGTGGGAGGCAGCGGAGGGGACGCAAATCCGAGAGAGCACAGAACAGGCGCCATTGTTCTCTCTCTGACCCCGCCCCCACATACAGTGTCACAACCCAGTGACTAGGTTGCCCCGCCCTGGGGAACACCTAAGGCTCCACCACCCATATGTAACAGGCGCCACCTGACCAAAGATGACTCAAACAGAACAGCTAAAAGCCCCAGAGCCAATACTTTTAAGTGACCAAGAGATAGCCAACCTATCAGATGAACAGTTCAAAGCACTGGTGATCAGGATGCTCACAGAACTGGTTGATTTTGGTCTCAAATTAGATGAAAAAATGAAGGTGATGCTAAGTGAAATGAAGGAAAATGCACAGGGAACCAATAGTGATGGGGAGAAAACTGGGACTCAAATCAATGGAGTGGACCAGAGGAAGAAAGAAACAACCAAACAGAAAAGAAGGAAGAAACAAGAATTTAAAAAAATGAGGAGAGGCTTAGGAACCTCCAGGACATTTTTAAACATTCCAACATCCAAACTATAGGAGTATCAGAAGGGGAAGAGGAAGAGCAACAAGTGGAAAAGTTATTTGAACGAATAATAAAGGAGAACTTCCCCAATCTGGCAAAGGAAATAGACTTCCAGGAAGTCCAGGAAGCTCAGAGAGTCCCAAAGAAGTTGGACCCAAGGAGGAACACACCAAGGCACATCATAATTACATTACCCAAGATTAAAATGAAAGAGAGAATCCTAGAAGCAGCAAGAGATAAGGGGACAGTCACCTACAAAGGAGTTCCCATCAGACTGTCAGCTGATTTCTCAAAAGAGACCTTACAGGCAAGAAGGGGCTGGAAAGAAGTATTCCAAGTCATGAAAGGCACAGATCTACATCCAAGATTGCTCTATCCAGCAAAGCTTTCATTTAGAATGGAAGGGCACATAAAGTGCTTCTCAGATAAGTCAAGTTCAAGGAGTTTATCATCATCACCAAGCTCTTATTACATGAAATCTTAAAGGGACTTATGTAAGAAAAAGAAGATAAAAAATATGAACAGTAAAAGGACAGCAAACTCACAGTTATTAACATCCACACCTAAAACAAAAGCAGACTAAGCGGTCACCTAAAACAGGAGCAGAGCCACAGAAATGGAGATCATATGGAAGGTTAGCAACAGGGGAGTGGGGAGAGGAGGCTGGGGAGAAGGTATAGAGAATAATTAGCATAGAAGGTGGGGAGAAAATAGACACGGAGAGGGCAAGAGTAGTGTGGGAAATGTAGAAGCTAAAGAACTTATGACACATGGACATGAACTAAATGGGGGGAGTGTGGGTGGGAGGGGGTGTGCAGGGTGGAGGGGAATGAAGGGGGAGAAATGGGATAACTGTAATGGCATAATCAATAAAATATATTTTTAAAAAAGAAAAACAGCCAATGAAGACATAAATAAATACAAGAAATAAATACAACATCAATGTTTCTCTCTCTCTCTTTCCCCCCACTCTCTCTCCCCCTTGTCTTCTGTCTATAAAAACCAATAAACAAAAAAAATTTAAAGACAACTGATTTCTCATCAAAAACCACACAGGACAGAACAAAACGAACAATACCTTTAAGTGTTAAAAGAAAAAAATGGACTTCTGACTAAGATGGGGGCATGAGTAGATACACTGTGCCTCCTCGCACAACCAAAAGAAGGATGACAACAAATTTAAAAACAAAAAACAACCTAAACTGCCAGAAAACCGAACTGAATGGAAGTCTGACAACCAAGGAGTTAAAGAAGGAACATTCATCCAGACTGGTAGGAGGGGCAGAGACGGGCAGCAGAAGTGAAGAGGACATGCAGCAAGGTGGCACCTGGCAGACTGTGCAGTCCCACATTTGTGTACAGATAAACCAGGAGGAACAACTGGGGAGTGAGACAGACGGCGTAAACCAGGGTTCCAGCCCAGGGAAACAAAGCCTCAATACCTCTGACTGGAAAAACCTGTGGGGGTTGAAGTGGTGGGAGAAACTTCTAGCCTGACAGGAGAGTTCGTTGGAGAGATCCATGGGCCCTAGAATGTACACAAGCCCACCCACCTGGGAATCAGCACCAGAAGGGCCCAATTTGCTTGTGGGTAGTGGGGGAAGTGACTAAAAGCTGGCGGACAGCCAAGGAAGCTGCACTGTTCCTGCTTGGACCCCTGCCCCACATTCAGTGCCACAGTGCAGGGTTGCCTCACCCCGGCAAACACCTAAGGCTTCACCCCTTACAACATAATAGGTGCGTAGAGACAAAAAGATATTGCCCAAATGAAAGAACAAATCAAAGCTACAAAAACAGACCTAAGCAATAAAGGGATAGCCAACCTAACACATGCACAGTTCAAAACACTGCTAATCAGGACACACAGAAATAGTTAAGTGTGATTGCAAAATAGAGGAAGAAGTGAAGGCTATACAAAGTGAAATAAAGAGAAATATATGGAGAACAATGAAGGCAAGGAAACCGAGACTCAAATCAACGATCTGAATCAGAAGGAAGAAATAATATTCAATCAGAACAGAATGAAGAAACAAGAATTCAGAAAGATGAGGAGAGGCTTAGGAACCTCCAGGACAACTTTAAATGTCCCAACATCTGAATCACAGAAGTGCTGAAGGAGAAGAGGAAGAGGAAGATATTGAAAACTTATTGGAAAAAATGAAGGAGAACTTCCCTAATCTGGCAAAGGAATTAGACTTCCAGGAAATCCCAGAAGTTCAGAGAGCCCCAAAGAATTTGGACCCAAGGAAGCACACACTAAGGCACATCATCATTACATTAGCGATTAAAGATAAGGAGAGAATCTTAAAAGCAGCAAGAGAAGGAGACAGTTACCCTCAAAGGAGTTATCATAAGATTATCAGCCGATTTCTGAAAAGAAACCTTACAGGCAAGAAGGAGATGGAAAGAAGTATTCAAAGTAATGAAAGGCAAGGACTTACACCGAGCATGACTCTATCCAGCAAAGCTATCATTTACAATGGAAGGGAAGATCAGGTGCTTCCCAGATAAGGTCAAGTTAAAGGAGTTCATCATCACCAAGCCCTTATTATATGAAATGTTAAAGGGGCTTATCTAAAAAAAAGATCAAAAGTATGAACAGTAAAATGATAACAAACTCACAACTATCAACAACTTGAACAAAAAAAACAAAAGCAAACTAAGCAAACAACTAGAACAAGAACAGAATCACAGAAATGGAGATCACATGGAGGGTTATCAGTGGGGAGGGGGACGAGGGAGAGTAGGGGAAAAGGAACAGAGAATAAGAAGCATAAATGGTAAGTACAAAATAGACAGGGGGAAGTTAAGGATAGTACAGGAAATGGAAAAGCCAAATAACTTATATGTACAACAACCCAAGGACATGAACTAAGCAGGGGAATGCTGGTGGGAGGGGTGGTGCAGGGTGGAGGGGAATAAAGGGGAGAAAATAAATGGGACAACTACAATAGCATAATCAATTACATATATTAAAAATGAATTTTTAAAAAGATTTTATTTATTTATTTTTTAGAGAGAGGGGAAGAGAAGGAGAAAGAGAAGGACAGAAACTTCAATGTATGATTGCCTCTCATCTGCCCTGCACTGGGAACCTGGCCCGCAACCCAAGCATGTGCCCTGACTGGGAATTGAACCGGCAACACTTTGGTTCGCAGGCCCACACTCATAAAAATGAATTTTATAGTCAGCAAATATATCCTTCAAAAACAAGGATGAAGTAGAGACATTTTCAGGTGAACAAAAGCTGAGAGAAATAGACCTGCACTATCAGGAACACTAAAGAGACATCCATCAGGCTGGAACCCTGAGTCTGTAAGGAAGAATGGAGAACACCTGAAATGGTAAATAGGAGTGTATGTACTGGGTTGAACAAAAACTTCACTTAGTGTTTTCCATATGATGGCTCTAGTAGTGCTTAGTTGTCTTTAACTTCCTTCAAAACAATTTTGTTAGATTGTATTGTGACAGCTGTCATTTCAGCATGCATTTTTTTATTTTAATTGTTGTACAAGCACAGTTTTCTGCCTTTTTCTCCCATCCCAGCCCACCCACCCAGCCCTCCCCACCTCCCTTCCGTTTCCATTGCCCGCTCCCCCTGTTTTTGTCCATGTGTCCTTTATACTTGTTCCTATAATCCCCCTGCACTATCCTGCACCATGTCCCCTTTTCCCCTGAAATTCCCTCCCCTCTCCCCTCTGGTTACTCTCAGCCTGTTTTCTATTTCAATGTCTTTGGTTCTATTTTGCTTTTTTGTTTGTTTTGTTGTTTAGGTTCCTGTTAAAGGTGAGATCATATGGTATTTGTCTTTCACTACCTGGCTTATTTCTCTTAGCATATAATGCTTTCCAGTTCCATCCACAGCATGCATTTTTTTAAAAACTCATCAAAATTGGTGAATTTTTGTGCAGCCATTTTAATACTGGAGATGGAAGAAGATATGCAACATTTTCATCATATTATGCTTTATTATTTCAAGAAAGGTGAAAACACATCTGAAAAGCAAAAAACAAAACAATTTGTGCAGTATACAGAGAAGGTGCCATGACTGATCAAATGTGTCAAAAGTGTTTTGTGAAGTTTCTTGATAGTATTGACATTTGGCCAAATAATTCTTTGCTGTGGGGCTGTCTCATGCACTGGGAGATGTTTAGCAGCACCCCTGGCCTCTACCCACTAGAAGCCAATAGCAGGAGATAGCTGACATACTCAAACTATCCAAATCAACAAAGTTATTGGTGAAAATGAAAAATGTGTCTTTTATTTTATGGGAAAAATGTAACGGACCTTTTGGCCAACTCTTAACAGACTCTTTTCTTCTCATAATTTACTGAAAAGACAACTGACTGTTTAAAGCAAAAGTACTAACTCTATAAGAGGAGTTTATGGCAGATGCAGAAGTGAGAGATACGACAATGTACTTAGACGTGGCAGCGGGCAAATGGAACTATCCTGTTTTAAGTCCATCACACCTGTGAAGTATGGACTGTGAGAGGTACACTGTGACCCTAAAGAGATATTTCAATATTCCGATTAGTTAAGATGCAGTTAGCCCTAGAGCAATAATAATAAAAATCAGAGAAGGGAATGAATGAAAAACAAATAGCAACATGATAGACTTAAACCAAAATATATAAAAATTACATTAACTGGTCAAAACTTCACATCACCAACAGTAAGAAACACTGCCATCAGGCGCCCCCTGAGGTGATGCACTAAGAAAGACATAACATCTCTTCTGTGGCATCCCTGCCTGAAACGCATAACCACGGGCTACTCATGAGAAAACACCAGACGACTGGAGCTGAGGGGGCCCTCCACAAAGGCACACCTCCACCTGTCAAGATGATGAAAACAAGAGACCCTGAGGAAGTGTCACCAACTGGAGGAGACTAAGGACACGTGACAACTAAATTTAATGTGTGATGCTGAACTGGATTTAGGGCCAGAAAAAAAACATTAGGTTAAAACTGGCGAAGTTGGGATAAAATCTGTATACTACTTAATACTGTTAACAGTGTTAACTTTCTGTCATAAAATGTTAACATTAGGGGAAACTAAGCAAAGGGTACACATACAGGAATTCTCCGTGCCATTTCTGCAACATTTCTGTAAGTCTAAAATGATTTTAAAATAAAAAGTTAAAAGATGGTATTAAATATAAATAGGCTAAACATCCCAATTAACAAACAGAGATTGTCATATTAACCAAAACCTGGAATGCTCAAATGTCCATCAAAAGTAAATAAGCAAATTGTAGCATATTCACTCAATACGACACTCTCCAGCAATGAAAAGGAACAAACTACTAATACCTCAACACCATGGAAAAATCTCACAGATATTATGCTGAGCCAAAGAAGCTGGACAACAAAGAGCTAAGGGAAAGAAACTAAGAGTTCGGGTATAATTCTCTTTATGTGAAATTCTAGAACAGATAAAACTAATCTAGACTGACGTAAATCCGATGGGTAGTTGCCTGAGTTGGAGACGGGAGAGTGGAATGCAGAGACTGTCAGGGGGGCCAGGGAAGGAGACGTATCTCGACTGGGGCTGTGGTTGCACGGGTGTGAAAATGTGTCCAAGTTCATTGTACTATATACTTACAGTGTTATTATATGCAAGTTCTACTTCAATAAAGGTGATTAAAAAGAAAAAGCAAGTAACATCGCCACCATTCGGCCATGTGAAGAATACGTGAAGTTCATGAGCTTTGACACTGCTGAGACTCCCCCTAACTCTCAAATGCAAACAGACTGTGGAAGCAAGTTCATGATGTTTTTCAGAAGCAGGCCTCCCAGGCTTTTAAGCATAAAAGTGAGATGCCACTCAGGACCCTTCCTCAGCCCATGGGATGGCTGACAGTGCACTGCAGCAATCTGACTTGAAAGAAAATATTTAAAAGCTGTCTAGTATGGTTTTGACTACATCAGGATCCTCCAGATTCAGTTACAGTATAACAAACTATGTATTTGAAAATACAATATTATTGAGATCAAATTACTGTAGAACTGACATGTTTGTGTAGTTTATTAATACCATGTTTGAGTATGAAAATAACACCAACTCTATCCCTTCTTTTCAGACATAACCAAGCTTTTGATGAAGTCAGCAGAACTAGTCCCTAGAGATTGCACAACAGCATTTCTGTTTGTTTGGTTTTGGTGTGGTCGTTTAGAACCATAATTAAAGCGAATATTTACTGGGTGCTTTCTGTGTGCAAGGCCCTGCTAAGTGCTTTCCATGTGTTCCATTTAATCTTCACAATGGCCCCTAGAGGATTTTAACAGCTCAGGAAACAGGGCAAGAGAGTTTGGGTAACTTTTCCAAGGTCACTTCTCAGTGGTGGTCACACTGCTGGTGAGTTTGGGGGCCAGGACTGAGCCAGCACCAGCCGGGCTGCAGAACTTGATTTCTTCAGCACTGTGCGTAAGAGATTTGACTTACTCTTTCATGATAAAGGTATCTGTGCTAACGTTACCGATATCTTATCTGTTCTAATGCCAAGGCAGTAAACAGGAAAGTATGAAATGAGGGAGTGGGGAGCTCACACTCTAGTTATAGGATGCTTCTTCTGGACACTTCCAGATACTATTTCACTTTGCCAGATAAGCTTCTAGAAATTTTCCAAAAACTCTAGTACAAAGAGAGAAATAAAAAGAGAAGTGCCAGGCATGAATCAACACTGAGTCACCTGGGGCTGTGGTTTATCGGCGGGTCTCATAGTTCTCCGGTCACACACCTGTCCGCTCTTCACATCCTGCGAGCACAGATGGTGCCTCGCATTGGTTAGAAACCACTCTCATGCACACTGTCTCCCTTACCCCTACAACGGCTCTGTGTTGTAGGCAAGGCAGGGTGGGACCTTGTGAACGCATTCACAAATGAGGACACAGAGTCTTGTCCAAGGTCTATTCTGCCCAAGATCCCTGGTTACAGGTACAGGAACCCTAGACTTGCTTTTCACAGGAGACCATGGGGGCAGGCGGGGAGCATGCGTCCTCTCGCACTGGGGTGCAGAGTCCATGGGACAATCTGGTCTTTGCCCAGAATTTCCTATTTCAGTTTTAACTCAGACAACAGACGTTCAAATGAAGGTGCCACTCTAAATACTCTATTTTGCAAGACAACAGAAACACATATCCAAGGGAGCACTAAGGCAGGCTTCAGGAAAAGACAACAGGTCATCTCAGTAAACAACAGTCAATAACATTACCTCATTTCACCAAACTTCATATGCTATCAGTTCTAAAATGCACCATTATTTTGTACCTAAGAAAGGAAAGTACTCCTAATTAGACAGCACACTGATTTTAAGATGAATCCTGACCTTAGATATGTTGAAACGTGTCTCAGTGTTGATGAAATACGGTGATAAGACCCACGGGGATTGTGACCATGGACGTCACTGCCGCAGTAGTTTATCAGTGTTACTGAATGGCAACAATGCCGGCTGCTGGGGCTGTGGGGGGCAGGAGCGAAGGTGAGTGAGCACCACTGCTACCTTCCCGGAACTCCCCTCTCATACGGGGCCCTTCCTGGGAAATTCCAAGGGCCAGAAGCCGCTGAGCTTTTCACAGCGCTTTGGTAAAAGTAGCCATCATGTAAGTGAATTTCTGGGTCTCCTTTGTCTCCTCAATGTCAAAGAAACCAAACTATAAAACAGTCAGTTCTTTAGGACCACACCCTGAGCAGGATGGTATTTGGAGCATCGAGGTGACGGTTTCCTGACACACTCATTTTTTTTTTTTTGGTGCAGAGTTCAAGGAGGGAGCTAACACTGAGCACACACTATGTGCAGGAATCACCCTAACTGGAGTAAATGATAACAGTGAATTCTCAAAATAATCTTATGAGTTGGGCATTATTACCCCTGTTTAAGAGATGAAGAACTGAGAGCTCAGGAAACTAAATAACCGTAGGTTGTGTGTGGCTGAGTCAGGATTCAAACCCAAGTCCATGTGCCTCCGAAGGCCATGTGCTTTCTACTGGACAGGGGACAGAAAACACGGTGTGTGGAGGGTTTTAAAAGCCTGGAACACATGCTAGACTAAACCGAAGTCTGGAGGGCTAATGTTGTACTTAAATTCATAGTAAATAACAAAGTCCCTTCTGCTATAGGACACCTCACTCAATTTAGTCACCCATTTAATCAGGAGGATGGCTATTCACTGCCCTGAGGTGATTCCCTGGTACAGCCCTGGCTGTATGTAGGGACTCAGCTAAGATCTACCTGAGAAGACAGCTTAACCAGCCACAGAGATAGTAGTGAAGATCGAATATGAACTACAATATCAGACAAAGTGTGCAAAGGGCCATCACAATGAGCATCCTCAGAACTATGATCGTCCATTGGGGAGGCGACTCCCAGCCATAGAGCGATCATTCTGACAGAGGTGATCAGGGAGGTGGCACCTGAGCTGCACCTTGAAGAACAGGTAAGTATGAACAGGGAGAAAGGAAGAGGAAGGGATTCTGAAAGGAGCAAATGCATGAGCCATCATTAGGAAGCAGGACTCCTGGTTTGGCTGCAGTATAGGGAAGCAGTAGGAGAATAGTCTCCAAAGGTTGATGAGGTTAATATTTGGAAGGGGACTTGCAGTCAAGATGGAGGCATAGGTGGACATGCTTCACCTCCTTGTGCAACCACAGGGAGAATTACGATTATTTCTTAAAATAAGTAACAACAAGAACCTTCAGAAAATCAAGCTGCACAGGCCTCCAAACACCAAGGATTTAAAGAAGCCACATTCATCAAGACGGGTAGGAGGGGTGAGACAGGCAGAGAGGCACAGAGACTCAGTGTGGCGCAGAGAGGTGGCAGAGGCAGCAGCAGAATGGGTGGTCCCCGCATTCACGTGTGATAGATAAAAATCAGGAGGAATACCTTGGGAGTGATCAACCCAACCCCAGGCCAGACCACATGGCCCAGGGTTCTGGCACCAGGAAGATAAACCTCCATAACTTCTGGCTGTAAAAGCTAGCGGGGGATGAGGCATGGAAGAAAATGTCAGATTTTCAGGAAAGTTCATTTAAAGGGCCTGCACAGACTTAGAACATATGCAGACCCACTATCTCTGGGATTCACCACTAAGGCAATAGCTAGAAGGGCATCAGTTGCATATGGGAAATGAGTGAAGTGACCGGAAATGGGGTGAGTGCCAGGCAAACCTCCAAAAGCCAAGCACTGGCATTGTCCCCTCTCGAAGCCCTCACCTCACACACAGCCACAAAGCAGTGAAGCCACCTGCCCTGACTAGGCAATTACCTAAGGCTACACCCAACATCATTTACAGGTGCCCTTTACAGGGAGTCAAAGCAGCTCCACCTAATACACAGAAACAAATACAGGGGGGCTACCAAATTGATGAGAAAAAGAAACACAGCTCGAATGAAAGAACAGAACCAAAACCCAGGAAAAGAACAAAATGAAAGGAGATAGCCAACCTATCAGATGCAGAGTTCAAAACATTGGTGATCAGGATGCTCAAAGAACTCACTGAGTACAGCAACAGCATAAGGGAATAAATGAAGTTACACTAAGTGAAATAAAGAAAAATCTACAGGGAACCAACAGTGGAGAGGATGAAGCCAAAAATCAAATCAACGATTTGAATCACAAGGAAGGAAAAGCATTCAATTAGAACAACAGGAAGGAAAAAAGAATTCAAAAAAAAAAAAATGAGGATGAACTTAGGAACCTCTGGGACAACTTTAAATGTACCAATAATCAAATCACAGGGATGCTAGAAGAAGAGCAAGAAATTGAAAACTTACTTGAAAAAATAATGGAAGAAAACTTCCCTATTTTGGCAAAGGAAATAGATATACAAGTCCAGGAAGCACAGAGAGTCCCAAATGAGTTGGACCTAAAGAGGACCACACCAAGACACATCATAATAAAAATGCTAAAGGTTAAATACAAAGAGAGAATCTTAAAAGCAGCAAGAGATAAGGAGACAGTCACCTACAAAGGAGTTCCCATAAGACAGTCATCTCATTTCTCAAAAGAAACCTTGCAGGCAAGAAAGGGCTGGAAAGAAGTGTTCAAAGTCATGAATGAAAAGCAAGGACCTATATCCAAGATTACTCTATCCAGCAAAGCTATCATTTAGAATAAAAGGACAGATAAAGAGCTTCACAGACAAGGAAAAGCTAAAAAAATTCATCATCACCAAGCCATTATTATATGAAATGTTAAAGGGACTTATTTAAGAAAAAGAAGATTAAGTCTATGAACATCAAAAGGGCAACAAATTCACAACGATCAACAACTGAATCTACAAAAACAAACTAAGCAAACAACCATAACAGGAACAGAATCATAGATATGGAGATCATTTGGAGGGTTATCTGCTGGGAGGGGGAAGAGGAAGAATGGAGGAAAGGGTGCAGTGATTAAGAAGCATAAATGGTAGTAGGTACAAAATAGACAGGAATGTTAAGAGTATAGGAGACAGAAAAGCCAAAAAACTTATATGCATGACCCATGGACATGAACAACAGTGTGGGGACTGCTAGAGGGAAGGGGGGTACAGGATGAAGGAGGGGCAAAGGGAGAAAAATTGGGATAACTGTAAGAGCATAATCAATAAAATATATATTTAAAAGATTTGGATGGATACTGAATACCAGAGTAAATACATCATACGGATTCAGCAGGGAAATGAGTCGTCACTCAAGCATTCTGAGCAGCAGGGGGACCGAGGTGACCTGTGATTCCTCTGGGAGCAGATGAGAGAAGTCCTGTGGGGAGTGGGCCAGGGCCAGGCAGCTGGTGAGAGAGCGGGGCCAGAATTCACATCTGATGTGTCAGGGCACACTCGTACAGCAGACCCACAGAAACAGGATGAGAACTTCACAGCAATTCCAGAAGATGTAGGGGAAAAGAAAATAAGGAAAGACTGTCAGGATAAAATAGAGACACTTCAGAACAGCAGTACTTAACAAGAGGCAATTTGGCCTCCAGCGGGATATTTGGCAATGTCTAGTGACTCTCTGGCTGTCGTCCCTGGTAGGCAGGTGCTGCTGGCATCTAGTGGGTAGAGGTCAGGGATTTGGCCACATGCACAGGACAGCCTCCTACAACAAAGAATTATTGTGTCCCAAGTAATAAATAGTGCCGAGGTTTAGAAACACAGTCTTAGAACCATCAGGAAACAAAAGTGGTAAAGATATATTCGCCATGCAGCTCATGAACCAAAAAGGGAAAAAAACCAGTGGGACTGGCTCTGCCTAGATGTCAACTACTTAACACACTGCCCATTCATTCCTTTAATCTACAATTTTGTGCACCTGCCATTCACTAGGCCATATAGACACTGAAGATTACCATCTTCATTACCATCCAGAAGGCAGACAAGCATATAAGAAACATACACATGGCCCTGACTCGTGTGGGTCAGTGGGTTGGACATTGTCCCACAAACCGAAAAGTCACTGGCTCCATTCCCAGTCGGGGCACATGCCTGGGCTGCCAGCTGGGTCCCTGGTTGTGGGTGTGTTGTGGGTGTGTGCGATGCACCGACTGATGTTACTCTCCCTCTCTTTCTCCTTCCCTTCTCTCTCTAAAAATAAATAAATATTTTTTGGACTTCTGACCAAGACGGAGGCATAGGTAGATAGGTTGTGGTCCCTTGCACAACTCAAAGAAGGATAATAACAAATTTAAAAACAAGAAACAACCAGAATGGCAGAACGGCCCTGCACCTGGTTTAGTGCTGCACAGACAGGCACCTGCACCACCACTGGCTCACAGCAATCACAGGAGAGAAGCGTGGAGTTTCTATTTGCATTTCACAAGTGAGGAAACCAAGGCACTGAGAAGTCAGGTCACCTGCCCTGGCGAAGGTCCCATAGCTAGCTGCTGCGTGCTGGGATTCACACCAGCAGCCGACTCCAAAGCCCCCGGGCTCTATTGTTGTAGCTTTCTCTGGCCTCTGGTCTCAGGGATTATCCTGACAGTATAATCTAGAAACCTCCTCCCATTCACCAGCTCCTGCTTTGAATGTGACGTGGCATTTTCTAGGTCAAAACTTATATACTAAATCTCTTTTAAAGGTTTGATTACCCCAAACAAGATTAGTATGAAGTATTTAGGAATTCACTGCTCAAATTTTCCCAGGAGAAACCCCTCGATGAATATGGTAAGATATATAATCTTAGCGATGACTTTAGGAAGGGACTCACTGCACTCCACACCCCTACAGCAATGGGAACCTCCCACCACCCCTGGGGGAGTCCACCAGGAAGAGAAATGGGTGGGGGCGCACGAGTCCTGGTTCAGGTGGCGGAGATGCCTTCAGTGGCAGAGCCAGGCCCCAGGGCTGCTCTGTGCTTGTCCCCGAGAAGTCCAGCTCCCCTCTGAGGGCAGAGGAAGGCTCAGCAGCAAACAGTATTACCTTGGGCTACTGTTAGTACAGCTTTGTTAGCATATTTTTTTGCTCCCCCAGCAGGACTCAGAGCAAATCTACTGATTGAACATTCCAGATAACTCCAAACTGACCTCTGGGGGCTCTAGTTTGTAAACCAAGAACTTCTAATCCACTACCATTTCCAACTTAAGCCCACCTATAATTTTCCAGACCTCAGGAAATCCACTCCTGACCCTTTCTCAATTAGTCAGACAAGACTAGCCTTTGAAGGGTGAGCATTTCTGGACTCAAGGAAGCTGCAGAGAAGAGAGGACTGGAAACTCGTTCAAGAACAACTCTGGGTGCCTCCCCCAGCAGCGCTCAGGCAGCAGCTCTGAAGTCACCCGAAGCTGGAGACAGAGCCTCCCCGTAATCCTCGGGAGGCTGGCTAACCACAGAGGCCCCTGCCAGGCCGGAGCCCAAAGCCAGGAGCACAACCTGAGCCTCCAGTTCCACCACAAACCCTGACTGCAAGACCACGATTTCTGAAACAGTAACTCTGTGAAAGCAGCAGGGCTGGAGCCACCCCTCCGCCCCTCCACTTCTCTGGTGGGAACCCACCTCCTTTGACTGGCTGCTTCCCCACCCCCAGGCCTGGTTCACAGCAGAGGGATTTCAAAAACTGAGCCAGCTAAAGCTATTTAAAACAAGAGAATGTGAGAAATGGAAGGGGCCTCTAGCACAGCCTCACACAACACCCTCACCTTACAGAAGAGATAACTGAGACCCCAAGGAGAAGCTATAGTGTGCCCCCCACCCTCCGCACTCTCCCCCCATTCCCCACTCCCCTACCCCCATAAGCCTACCCAGCAAAACCTCCAGAGAAGATGGTGACGCAAAGAAGAGGACATAAGGGAGGGCTAGGTGCCTTGGGGGTCTAGAATTGCAAAAAGGAATTCTCAGAAAATGCACTGCTGCCAGCACCGGACTTGCTCAGAGGGGACCCAGGGCCCAGGCTGGGCCGGGCAATGATGACAGTTAGCAAGGCAGCCTGGGCCTAGGTGTCCTGAAAACTCATGCAGGCTGTTTGGAGGGGTCAGGGGACCGTCTTTCCCCTAGCACCAGCCAGGTGCCAAATCACCCAGGAGGAGAAAGAGTTGGGAAGAAAGCCACGTGGGTGGAGACTCAGGGAGGCGAGAGACCAACTTTAGAAAGTCCGGAAGAGGATTCCTGCAGCAAGAAAAGGCCCGACTGTAACCACAGGGGCCACGACATCAGGAATTGCAGCCCAAGGAGCCAGCCTGTGGCCAGATGGCCAGCCAGTGGGTCAACTAGGCTGGAGGGGGTGGAGGTTTAATTTTAGCAGCTAAACAGAGCTGCTGGGTGGAGAGGCCCTGGTAGAAGCAGGGCAATCACCTGCTCTTTTCACCGAAGGGAACAAGGGAATGTAGGGCCAGAACTGTACCCCCCAAGCAGTAGGTCTGCTTCCCAGGCTCCACCAGTGGGGTGGCGGGGCGGTGAACAGGGTGCTCCTCAGAGATGGGCAGAAGTTATTTTTACTTTAACAAGTGGCTCAGTTGCTCAGATTAAAAATTACCAGGTCTTTTCATCTTTATCACAGTGTTTGTTCCCAACCCCTCTGCTGGATTTTTTCTGGACTCCTGGATACATTTTGAAGACACTCCATAGAAAACCAGCCAAGGATGCCCTGAGGTAAGAGTGAGGAGCCCCCATGCTCTCTCCTCACTAGGAGATTTTTATATCTATTGTTCTTATGAATCTTGAGAAGCCTGAAGGAGTTACAAACACCACCACCACCACCACCATCACTACCACCACCACCGATTGTGACGGCTGCGTTCAGGTGTGGGGCTGGAACAAAGGCGGAGTCTGAAGACTTGTTAAGAAGATTAGGAAATAAATGACAGGCAGTTTGAAAGGGCCCTAGGGAGAACAAAATCAGAATGGCCAACAGAAAAGCTTTTGTGGACACATTGGATTTTATTTCAGAGAAGGCAAGAGGTATCACTTCACATAAAAATGTCCTCTCCTGCCAGAGGTGCCAGGCCATGGCAACCCAGAAACCGGCAGGACTGTCCCAGGAGGTAAAATCCTCCTGAAGAAGTGCAAACAAAAAAATCTTTCAGCTGTCACTGGAGCAAGAGAAGGGTGAAATGCACGGGTGAAGACAATCCCAGGTTTTCTCACTTCACAGCATATGGCTCCCAGCAATTTGGCAATATCCCTTTACCTTAAACTTTTGGGATAGAAATTTTTTAGAAAAGGGTTCTTTCAAGCCAGTAAGACACCCTTGGAGGTAGTACAATCACCAAATGTACAAAAGAGAGGAGTAGTTTTAGACACCCTGAGTAAACACTCCCCCCACACACACACCCTCCCTCACATATTCACACTCAAATACAGAAGAAATCAGGGCCTGGGAAAGTAGGAAATCCACAGACGGGACGGGCCAGCAAGCTCCTCCAAGGCTGGCTCCTGCTCCCCTGGCAGGCAGACCCCACACACCCTCTGTCTGATTTTCTTTAGGAAAAGAAGGGGGCTGTTGCTCTTGGCTGCCCTTAGCTATTTATCCACATATTGTCTCTTTAGGTCCCTTTGCTCCACTCCCTCCTGCCCTGGTGCTGGCTCCAGCTGCGGCCTGCAGTGGGGGAGACCTAGCTGTAAGCTTGCCTTCTCACCTGGGCTCCGGGCCTGACCACACCGCGAGAGCCCAGCTTCCTTGCTCCTCTCACAACTGCACAGAGATCTCAGCACTGCCTTCCCTTCACAGGAGCCTCGCAAACAAGTCCTGCTATTTATAACCACAGACCTGTTGTGTCACAGAGACAACACTGTTTTGAAACAGAGGAAAACCACCACTCAGCATTTCACCTCCTGAAGTTGGTGTGTTTGCCAGGAACTCTGTGTGTGTGTGTGTGTGTGTGTGTGTGTGTGTGTGTGTGTGTGTGTGTGTGTGCGCGCGCGCGCCTAGACAGGTGTGTGGGCACACACTGGGGCCAGCACCCACTCACCCATGCCTGAGACTGGCAGTCCAGCCCCACCAGTGAACCAGAGACCGACAGGGAACAGCTGGCACCAGGAAAGGGTTGTCAGGCTTTCTGAGGGTGTACCCACTGCTCCCAGGGCCCCATGGTACCGTAGGGCCAGCCACAGAAGAGGTCCCCCTAAGCTCCTACCCCTGTGCATTCACAAATGCTGACGTGTGGCCAGGAGTGTGGCCCTGCCCCACTGACCCAGAGGTCTCTGCACGCACACTGATGGCACAACACAGATGTCCCATCACAGCTCTGTCAGGTGGGCACGTTCTTGGTGACTAGACGGTTCAGGAGATTGGTAACAGGATCCTGAGCCTTTCTCCTCCAGGTACCAGGCTGAAACACTGACCAGGGTGATAGTAACTGAAAGCTGGTGCCAGTGTGGCCCCGTGGCAAAAGCAGCGAAGAAGGCAGGGTGGGTGGGGATGGAGAGCAAGTCAACCCATTCAGAGTTGGGAACCCCTCCCGCCGCGGGAACGAGCAACCTCAGTTTTTCTCTCTGTAAAACAGAACCGATCAAGCCTCAAGCAAACTGAACATCTCACAGCAACTTGAGAATGAAAATATCCAGGAAATCTGGCTCTGATAGAAGTGCATGGCACTCATGAGGACCAGCGAGAAGATAGAGAAAAAGGTCGCTTCCCCCTTTTCCCAGGGCAGGGATAGATAAGAGTAAGGAGCAGGACAATGAAAGGAAACTGAAACCTTAGACCACCACTCAGGGCTTGACCTGCTCGGAGCTCAGGCAGGAATTCAGGCACCAAACTAACACTGCTCCGGGGTCTAAAATAATCCAGATGTAGCCCTCGCCCAGTCTGGCTGATGCGGGCGCAGACTTCAGGCAGAGCGTTCCAGCTGGGCCGGACCACGCCAGGAAAAGTGAGCGAGGGGGTCAGAAGGGCTCACGCTTCACCGACAGGCGCGGGCAGGGCCCCGGGGATGCATGCCCCTGTGCACGCCGACGGGCCGCACCTCCCCAGCCACCTCCTTGGACACCCAACCCTCGGGGACTGAGAGCCACAAGCACCCGAGCTGCCGGGAAGGGCGAGAAAACGCTACCCTAGCTGCCCGCGCCCCGCGCCCGGCCGGCACACGGGCTGGAGGCGGCAGGCGGCCCCAGCTTTGTTCGAGGCCCCGGGACCCGGGTTCCCCTTCCATTTCCACGTTCCCTACCCCCATCTGATGGGGCTCTGCCGGCGCTGCACAGCCCACTCCCAGCCAGCTCCACCAGGTCGCGTCGCGGAGGGCAGGGCCCCGCTGCTGGCACCCCTCGTCCCTCCACGCTCCCGGGGGCCGAGCGCCGGCGACCGCCGAGGGGGCGGGAACCGGAGAGCTCTAGGAAGTTTCGGAGGCGGGAGCCGAGGAGGGGCGTCTCCGGGCGGCAAGTCTGGGGGCCGGGGGCTGGGGGGCGGCGGCCCGCGAGCTCCCCTTTCCCGCAGCGGGCGGCCCGCACTTACCTGCACGTCCCGCCGCTCCTCAGGCTTGCAGGCTCCGGCTCCTCCCGCGACGGCTGCGCTGGGTCGTCCGGGCGCCGCGGTGAGCGGAGGCCGCTCTTCTCAGCACGCGGGCCGTTCGGGCCGCGGCACCGGACTCTGCATCGGTGCCTGGGTGCACCGCGCTCCGGGGATCCCGCCGAAGCGTCTGCCGGAGCCCACGTGCTGGGGCAGCCTTCGCGGGAAGCGCGTTGCCCGGCCCGGGCGGCCGCGGCACTGGGAGCCCCGCTCGCTCCTGCCGCGGGGAGCTCGGCGCCCGGGACCCTGCGCTCTCGGTCGGCAGCGGAGACCGCGCCGCAATGAAGGGAGGCCTCGCGACCTGGGCACCGGCTCAGGCCCCGCCGTTGGTCGTCGCTGGGCTGCACCCTCTTCTCTGGAGCGCGGGACCCCAAGAAGTTTCGGCCAAGTCGGCAGCGGCCGGGCAGCGGCCGCGGCTCGGCTGGGAGTGCAAGGCGGGCGCCAGGCGAGCGGATCCCAGGCCCGCCGCCTCCGCCCCCGCCCCGCCCCTCCTTTCCGCCCCCGGCCGCGGCGCAGGCCGCGCGTTCCTTCCCACCCGTTTGCCCGCGACCCCCCCTCCCTGGGCTCCTCCCTGGCGCTGGGACCGTGACCTCCACACCTGCCCGCCGCCCGCCCAGCGGACACAGCTTCTCGCTCGGTCTCCAGGCTGAGCAGCCCAAGCCCTGCCTAGGGTGCGGTGGGGAGCCCCGCGGCCCAGCCCCCTCCCCGGCCCAGCGCACCCACTACCTCCTGCTCCCGGAACTGGACCCAGCGCCCCGAGTGGCCCCCCGTGAGCGCCCGGCGCTGGCACCTCAGGGGCTGCAGAGCAAGAGGCTCTGAGAGGGAAGAGAGTTAACAGTACCTCTTATATTTACATCAAACTCTTGCACGCACTTTATCCCCCTTTGAATCCCCCCAAAGCAGTAAAGTGTGATTGGTTATTTCCTCTTTACCAACCCAAGTCATTCCTCTCCCGGCCGTGGACCTTTTCCTACAGCACCCGATAGATAGACAGATCTCTGGGACAGGAATCCTGTCCCAGATCGGGGTGGGGTGGCACACCAAGAAAAACGTTCCGATGCATTCTCTCATCACTTCTGTGACAGCTGTAGGGTTGAGTTATTCACCTGACTTTTTAAATGCGGGAACCAAAGTCCAGAAAAGTGGCCCCATACTCGCTTGAAAATATCACTAGTCCATTTTTAGCCTTAGCTCAGACCAAAGTTTAAATACCTTTTTTGAAGTTTCCAGGGCCTGTTAGTAGTTGCCTTATAAGACCCCTGGGTGACCTGCCAAGCGGTAGTTAGCCAAGATCCGTGCAATGCAGGCGTTGACCCCCGGCTTCCGGACCCTGCTCCAGACTCTCAAAACAGGGCGACAACCCAGAGTAGCCGGCGCTGTCTGAGGTCTGCCCTCCAACGGCCTTTTCTTCTACATTTTGAAACCCACCTCTTCCCTGAGTGCATAGGAGGCTGACCTGCTAAAGAAATTGCCTTTGAATGCAGTATTGTGTGTGTGTGTGGAGGGGGACACAATAGAAATAATCTTAGGTTTTGCCTTTTCTTAATTAGTAACCAAACAAGGCGCAGACTTCTCTTTTCCCAGAGTGAGGGGGAAAGGGACCAGGAGCCCACCACACTGGGTTCGCAATAAGGAGCTATTGTCCTCCGGTTTTTACAATAAGGAAACTACAAGCTGTTTTAGCAAATACCAGACTAATTAAAGGGAAAAGCTTCCTTGGAATCGTGCTAGCTTGGGCCGGAGGTGCACTATGACTTTCTCACCTCCCAGTGAATGGGGTTTATGAGCCCTGGTCCAGCAACTTTAAATGAATGGTCTATAATTGCCACGGGGGTGGGGTGGGGAGGGGGACTGCTTTCACCTGGGGAAGCTAGTTCAAGGCTTTATCTCTGGGGACAGATGGGACAGGGAGAGGAGCTGGTCTAAAGCAGGCATAAAAGCTTTGAATCCACTTTGTCAACTTAAAAAGACGCACACTTCCTCTTTTCAGAATAAAGTTTGGGCTCTGAGGTCATAGACTTTGTGGGAGGTCAGGGAAGGCCTTGTCCAGGAGGCCCCGGTCTCTCTGGAATGCAACCTGGGAAATTTTGGGCATTCCACACACATTTATGGAGCCCCAAACACACAGAGATGACTGGGACCAACCAGTTCCTTTCTGAAGAAGTAGGGTTGGTGCCAAAACCAGGTCTGGCTACAAAAGCCAGTTCTCAAGAGGCAGATGATGATGTAAATAAAGTAAAGTGGTTTCTTTGCAGATGCCAACCAACTGGAAGACGGGGACTTGTGTCTCAAAGCCCATCTCCACCTCCCAGGGGAGGCAGAGGTTTTCATAAGGAGGGAGAGGGGGACAGAACGGAGGGATCAAGGGCAGGGGTCGTGAAGTTCTCTACGTGTGGACCAGCAGAGTGCATACTGATAAGGCAAGTGAGGGTCTGGTGTGCGTGATCCTGGATTAGTCATTCGGGCTTCCCTTCATCCCGACTTCCCATCATCCTGGATCCTGGTTGAAAATCAGCAAATCTCCTGAAGCTGGGATGCCTGAAGGTCGGGTGTATCTTTTGAAGTCAGTTCCTAGGATTCTTATACAAACATGCTGTTTATCTACAAGCTACATATTAGTCAGAGTCAGGACTTAGGGAAACAATGTCAAAAGAATGGTGGGGTGGGTTACAAGTCCCCATTACAATTTGCCACTATCATATTGGGATGGGGGACAAATGTCTTGTTCGGGACCTAGAATGAGCACAAAAAGTGACAACTTTGCTTCGTTTCCAGCTGACAACCTAGGAAGAGAGCAGGTAGCCGGAGATGGAAATCCCAGCTGAATATCCTACGTGTAGCCCTGCACTTCCCACCATCTCCATCCGAGATGAGTCAAAACCTGTGGCCCAGGAAGGGAAACTACAGTGCCCCCTGCCCCCCAGAAAGGAGCTTGTGGCTGAGCAGCTGGGAAACATTTGAATGAGGAGCCCTGGGCCAGCTTCCCAGGGGAAGTGGTAAGCGCCCTGCTGCTTGAGTCACTGAGCTGCTGGGGAGTCTATAGCCACCCCTGGAGGCAAACACTGCCGGGAATGAGAGAGATCTCACCATGTTTTGTCTGTGATTCCTGGGTGGGGTCTCTTGCCTTCTCCCCTCAATAAAACATATCCTGACTTAGCATTTGTGGCTGAAACAAAAGAAAGGAAAAACACGTATTTTGGACATATGGAAATCTGTGATGATTTCTGTTCTATTTTTCTTTTGGAGACACTGTTCCCCCTCCCTGGTCATGCTTTCCCAGCCACCAGCCACACTCAGAGGTCTCTTCCAAGCCAAAATGCCTAATGAAGATCCTGCCAGAGTCAGAGAGAAGCCAGCCTCCTCCATCTCCTTAGCTCTCTGTGGCCTTCCTGTGGGGTAGGTATAGCTGGCACCGCCCTCCCACCCTGGGGCTGTGCATTCTTAGGGTAACTGTTCCTTTCCCAGCCCAACACCAGGAGGAAGAGCTTCGGGGGGCCCTGCTGTTCTTCCTGCTGCTGGTGGCCGGAGGAGACCAACCTGTTTCGGGACAGTCCTCCATTCTGCCCCAGATGGCTTCTCTGGTCCTTTTCAAAGGGGTTATTTGGGATGCACAGAAAATTTCCTGGGGGGACCAGCTGGATGCGGCTTTGAAGCCCAGGATGAAATGGGGAGGCAAAGCTGATAACCTTTTATCCCAAAAGAATAACCTTTTATCCCAACAATCACTTTGCCTCTGTTGTGTGTGTCATTCAGTGTTCGTTTCTGCTGTTTATCTAGATGTTTTTCTAAAAACTAATGTCTCAAAAGCTGATAGATTCTGACCCAAATGTCCAAACCCTGTCCATGGATTACTCCCACAGACTCCCAATAGCTGAGACAATTTGAAACATCTGAATGAGGGGAATTCTAAGAGCTGAAAGCACAGGGTTAATAAGAAGGAAACCCTGCAGTTGCCTTGTAGGGGAAAATGCTGGCGCCCAGAACCCAGCAGCTGGAGGAATCTGTACAAAGGCAGAAGAAGGGCTAAACTACCGACAGTCTTAACACCTGGGACGCGCAGAGAACTCACCAGATTATAAACCGCTTTTGCATTTTTAGCTTGACTGAGTTCCATCAAATGAGACTAGTTCTGCTTGTCTCCCTGGATGCTCTCCTCTGACCGATTCTCCCCCAAAGAGAGGCAACCACCCTCCGTGGAGGAGGTCTAGCGTGGTCACTGAGAAAGTGGCTCCGGACCAGCCCACCAGGAACCCAGACTTGCTCCCTTACAGATCTTGGGCAAGACACTGATCTCCCTAAGGCTCAGTTTCCTCATCTTGAAAGGCAGTGGTGGTAAGATAGCCTTCCTCATGGGAATGTGAAAATTAAATAGGATAGTTCAGATAAAGAAACCAAGAACTGTGTCTTCCATACAGTAAGCACTCAGTAAATATTAACAATGGTATGATAATTATCAAATAGACATGACCTGGTTCTCCATTTTGACAGTCTATAATGTTCCTCTCAGTCCTTGAACTCCCAGATTTTAACCCCATTTTTTCTTCTAAGAGAAGGCAGAATCCAAAATTGTTTCTTGAAGGAGTCACAGCTTTACAGATATCTAGATGGAAGCAGTTGAGTGCTGGCAAATCCAGGGGCCCCAGCTGGCTGCCAGGAGGGTCCCTCATCCCGACAGTGCCACCTGCTGAGGTCCCATAAAGAGAGAGCGGGGAGCTCGGGTGAGGGTGGCCCTGACAGTAAGCTGCTCGGTATTCTTCGGAGTTGTTGCCGACACAAAGCACTGCTTTCCCTTTTGAATCCTTACCATCCCCATGCCCCTCCTGTTTGCCGTTCTCAACTTCGACTAAAGTCCTTTCATATACTCTGTACTGAGGGACATTTCGGAGGGAA
>PVKM010011628.1:0-33875 GCA_004027735.1 Carollia perspicillata
CAGAATATTAAAAAGTGCTCCAACAATGAGAACACATCAAAAAAGATGTACAAAACAGCCTGAAGAAGGTCCTACAGAAAAAATCTAGAAAAACTTAGGTATCTGAATCATAACCACATCAATAAAATAGAAATTCAAGAGTCCAAATGAACATATACTTAAGAGAATGAGTAAATAAGAGAAGATGATGCTTTCCTTAAGTTAGCATGCCAATTCATCAGTGTAAAAGTAATAATTGAATTAGAAAACTATAGTGGGATGAATGGTAGCCACCAAAATGATACGTCCATGTCCTAATTACTGGAATCTGTGATTGTTACCTAATTGGGGGCAAAGCGACATTGTAGGTGTCACTTAAGTTAAAAAGTCTTGAACTGAGGAAATCATCTGAGTTATCTAGGTGGGCCCTAAATTCAATAACTAGTGCCTTTTAAAGAGTAAAGTCAAGGGAAATTTGACAAATAAAAGAAGAAGCAATGAGACCACTGAAGCGGAAATTGGAGTGATGCATCCATAAGTAAAAGAATGACAATAAAGTCAGCAGAAGCTGGAAGAACCAAAGAACAGATTCTCCCCTACAGCCTGTAGAGGGAGTATGGCCCTCCTGATACCTTGCACTCAGACTTTTGGTCTCCAGAACTGTGAGAGCATACAAGAGAATGTATTTCTGTTATTTTAAGCCATCCAGTTTGTGGTAAACTCTTTACAGCAAGCAGAGGAAACTAACACAATTACAAGGGGGAGAAATCTTATACAGAGGAGAAATCCAGCAGGCACTGCCTTAATCATGTGATCAAAGTGAACACCATGAGTAATAAGACAAACTGAAATTTGGGCCACCTACTAGGATAGAATGAGAAAAACATAGCATCCCTTCTATGATATTGTTGCCAGAGATACATCATCTGAATCTAATCATGAGGAAATGTCACACAAACTCAAAATGACAGATAGTCTACTATTATAATGGTCAATAGGATCAGGGTAATGAAATTCGCAGATAGACTGAGGAACTCTCTTGACCTGAAGGGGAACAAAAGAGACATAACAAATGAAACATCTTATTTTGGACTGGATATTTCTTTCTCCTACAAAGGACATTATTAAGTCAATTGATATAACTTAAATAAAGTCCAATGATCAGAAGGAGGTAATATATTAGTAATGTTTTCTGATCGTGGTAGTATTATGATTATAGTTGGGTTAGATACCGTGGTTGTGTTGATAGATGGTAGTCAATTTTCTTAGCAAATCATTGGAAATGAAGATATCTACTTGCAAGCAACAAACACTGGTCCAAATAAATGAGCACAGCTGAAGAAGAGAATGGCTATTGGGTTCAGTGACAGCCTGGATATCCTACTCTCCTAGTAAATTCCCATTTTATTTCACAGAATTTGAAGTGGACTCCCATTATTGCAGTCAAAATTGTCATCCACCTAGGCAGTACTTAATTATTCTTTGCCAGCCTTCTCTTGTAACACTGCTTTTCAATCCAACATGGTAGCTGGCAGCAATCATGCACATTATGGCACCACAGAAAACAACCCAGAGGCTTTTGCACATAATCTTTGTTACCCTTATTTCTAATAAAAAATTGTTAGTTTCAAAAGTCTCTTGAAAAATGTTAAACCTGATGATATGTGAAGCTACCCTCTTAGCCAATGTTTGGAAATCCAGGGATCCACATGTGAGGGAGCCAGCTGATAAAAACGGATGAAGCAAGGCTTCCAGTCATGTAGGCAGACATGGCTCTCCTCGTTGCACAAGCACATCAAAATTACAACTAAAATATAGAAAACTATCATTCAGGAACATCAGAAATCGAGTTGAATAAAAGTCTGACACCAATGGAATTGAAGAAACTACATCCATCCAGACTGGTGGGAGGGGCATGGGCACAGAATGGGCTGGCCCAACATTCACATGGATAAAAATTTGGGACAGATATTTCGGGAGTGAGGAGTCCCAGACCCACACCAAGTCCCCAGCCTAGGATTCCAGTGCCAGGAAAATAAGCCCCCACAACTTCTGGCTGGGAAAACCAGTGAGGATTGAGTCAGTGGAGGAAGCTTCTGGAGCCCTAAGCAGTTCCTCTTATGGAACCCTCACATGGACTCACCTACTCATACTCACTCTCTTTGAGCACTGGGGAGGCAGCTTGAAGGGCACCAGTGGTATACAGGAAGAAACTGAAGTTTCTGACATTGGGGCAAGCAGAGGCCATTGTTCCTTTCCAGAACCCTCCCCTTATAGAGCCAGTAGGCTGGTGCCATATGTGAAACTCCATCAACTTGGCTAACACTGTGTGACCCATCTTGGAGATCCACAGAGGCTCTACCCCACCCATCTTATGGGCCCACCCACACTGCTTTTCCAGAAGAATGGCTGGTCTTTGTTGCTAAATCCTATCAAACAAGCAACAGCTGGCTTCAGGGAGCCCTAGTGGCAGCCAGATTAGAATCACAGCTTGGCTTCACCTGGGAATCTCCAACGAGCACAAGTAGCAGCCACTAAAGTTGCTTTATAGCTCAGGCAGGGTGCCCCAGGTGAAACACAGGTGGGAGCTGACCTTGGCTTGTACCACCTGGGAAACCCCAGGGCCAATGCACCCAGAGGACAGTTATCAGTGGACAGCTAAAGACCATGTCAGAGTACTACCACCCTTGCCTCTGCATAGCTGATATACCAAGAAGTGCAGAGATTGGTGGTCAGTGATCACAGCCAGTCCTTGCAGCTGACTGGCCTGGGTAAATCCCTACCATTGATCTACCAACAGCAATCAAGGCTCAACTACAAGAGGGTGTACTCGGCCCACACAAAGGGTGCACCTAAACTACCAGCTTTGGTTATAGGGGGAGCTGTGCCTCTCAACCCTACAGGACACCTATTACTTTAGACCACGCTACCAAGACATAGAATCAAAGTAGATCTACCTAAGACAAAGAAACAAGCACAGGGAGGCTGCCAAAATGAGGAGACAGAGAAACATGGCCCAAATGAAAGAACAGATCAAAACTCCAGAAAAGAGCTAAATGAAATGGAGATAAGCAATCTATCAGATGCAGAGTTCAAAACACTGTTTTAAAGGATACTTAAGGAACTTAGTGAGTACCTCAGCAGCATAAAAAAGACCCAGTCAGAAATGAAGGATATACTAATTTGAATAAAAAACAATTTACAAGGAAACGACAGCAAAGTAGATGAAGCCAAGAATGAAATCAATGATTTGGAACATAAGGAAGCAAAAAACAAACAATCAGGACAAGAAGAAGAAAAAAGAATTTAAAAAATGAGGATAGTATATGCAGCCTCTGGGACAACTTCAGGAGGTCCTACATTCCCATCATAGGGGTGCCAGAAGGAGAAAAGAAAGAACAAGAAATTGGAAATCTATTTGCAAAAAGTGAAAGAAGACTTTACTAATTTGATGAAGGAAATAGACATCCAAGTCCAGGAACTGCAAAGAGTCCCAATTATGATGCATGCAAAGAGGCCCACTCCAGGACACATCATTATTAAAAGGCCAAAGGTTAAAAAAAAGAGAGACACAGTTAAAAGCATGAGAAAAGAAGTTAGTTACTTGGGGGTGGGGTGGGGAGAACTGGTGAAGAGGTGAGGGGATTAAGAATTACAAATAGGTAGTTACTAAATAGACAAGGGGATGTAAAGTACAGTATAGGAAATGGAGTGGAGACAAAGAACTTATAACATGACCCATGGACATGAACAATGCTGGGAGATTGCCTGAGGGAGTAGGGGGCACTTGGTGAAGTGAGGCAAAGGGAGAAAGTCAGGACAACTGTAATACAATAATCAATAAAAATATAATTTTAAAATCATGGATGAAGCAAGGTGGAAGAAATTAGCATGGGTGTTCTCTAATTGAAGTTGCAAAATTAGTTTTTTTGTGATAATAAGATCATTTTTATTCATGCCGTACAGTACAGAAGCTACTGGCCACATGTGGCTATTGAAAACTTGAAATGTGGCTAGTATGAAGAACTGAATTTTATTGAAAAATTCATGAACGGAATTTCCAATTTTATTTTATTTTATTAATTCAAATTTAAATACCCACACACAAGTAGTGGCAACTGTATTGTCCCACACATCTCTTACAGGAAGAGACCTGTCTGAGTAGAGGACAGGGCAGTGAAGAGAAATGGAGGCTCAGCTTTGCTGTATGGAGGGTAGGCCCCTTCAGATCTGAAGGGACTATGATAAACTAAATCCAGTGCATGGTAAGTGCTTGCTAAGTACTATTACAGCCCCCTGCAATTTGTAATTGAACTGGATGCTGTGAACAATAAAAGGGTCTAAAGGCACAAGGACTGGTTGTCTGATGACAATATGGAGAGAAGTTTTTATTTGGCAGGGGGAGGGGAGGGGAGGGAAGCTTTTGCCACATTTGTTCCCTAGGGTCAGGCTCAGAACTACTCGGTTAAGATGATCAACAGTTGTAATGGTTTTCTCCAAATTTGCACCTTTTAAGACAAGTCAAGAGATAGCCTTCTTTGCTCCTTCCCTCCCTTCTCTCCCTTCCTTCTTTTCATGGCTTTGTGTTAGGCATTGAGAAGTGTTGACCCGGAGAGAGGTATTGACCATGAGAAAGAAGATACCAAGAAGAGCTCCTGTGGCAAACTGGGTTCAAATTAAAAGCAGAGCCTAGCTGCTGTTTCTGAACAGGGATCTCTCATGCAAACAGGGAAAAGCATGTACTGAATTGCCTGCCTACAGGCTGAACCAACCTTTATAAAAGAGCTCCTGAAATTATATTTCAATGAATAGGACTGGGAATTTTCTTGTCCTATCAGTGTTGTGCAGCTATATCCCCTCATTAGTGTCTTTGCCTGACAAACTGTGAGCAGCTCCTTTCTGACCAATCAGGATAGTGCTTTTTAGACCAATAAAACTGTGAGGATATGGAGTCCTTATTTGCATGAGGACGAACCAGGAGCTGCCCTCTATACAAGTTAGTACCCCTCTGACTTTGGGAGCCAATCCCTTTCCACCCAAGAGTGAACACTGTTTCCCTCTGGACCAGAGTTGATCAGATCTGTGTAGCCAGACAGGTGCCTTGCAGCCCTGCTGTATCACAATTGAGCTGATTCCACTGAATAAAGTTTGTCTTTACTGCACTCAAAATCGGTGGTTCCTATTGGCATTGAATTGGCACCAATGACCATTGGTTGACAGAAGAAAAAATAATAATTTTCAGTATCTTTTTTTTGAGAAGCTCACAGACAAGAGTAGATAGTAAAAATGTCTACATTCTGGCTGGGACCCCAATGTTCTGGGTTCTGGTGCTATTTTTCCAGATGAGTTAGCTACACCTCAGCTATGGCCTTTGTAAAATGTCAGGTCTGGAGAGGACTTCAGAAGTCCCTACCCTCTCTAAACTTCCTGGTCGAGTAGGTAATGTAATCGAAATCACAAGGTTGAAAAATAACAGCTAGTTAGAGCTTCCAAGTTCTAGGCACTGTGCCAAATGCCTCATACTTGTCACTTGACTTAAACCTTACTGCTGTTTTACAAATCTTCATTTTCAAGTGGGGGAAATTGTTCCTGTTCCCTGAGATTTAGTTGAATTGGGCTTTAATTCCAGCTGGTTCCAACATGTAAGCTTTAACTTTTCTGTATACATTGCTTCCCTTCAGGGTGTGTCGGTACCAAAACGTTAGCTTCAGGCAGGGAGAGATTTTTGTTACGATTATTAGTAACACTGAGCGTGTTTTTACTGCATACTCTGACCCTATGTACATGCTCTCCTTTTTCTCACAGTAGCTGTACAGGGTGGTCGATACTAGTGCCCTTATTGTACATAAGGGAAAGTGAGGCTCAGTAAATTGATTAAAGTCACACATGTAGTAAAAGGTCGGGACGGAAAACCAAGTGGTCTGCCTCCAAACCCCTGCCCTGACCATTCCACTTTCTGATTACTCAGGCACAAATAAGCCACCTGCTGGCGACCACCACTAGCACGGGCTCCTGGACCGTCCCACTCGCACGCCTCAGTCCGCGAGCACCTTCCGGCTCCGGGTCGGAACGCTAGGCGGGCGCTGGGACGGCGTTGGGGAGCGTGCGCGTGGTGACGTGCCAGGCGCCATGTTGGAGGGCTGGTGGTAGCGGCTCGGGGAGGTGGTCATTCTCTTGGTCCCGCTCTCTCGCTCGCTTCGCCCCCCCTCCCCGGGCTCCCTTCGGTTCCCCCCTCCCCCCGGTCGCTGGCTGGCCGGAGTGTGTGCGAGGGAGGGGGAGGGTGTCAAGGGGTGAGAGAAGGCGTTCCGGTCCCCGGAGACCGGCGGAGGCTGCGAGGGACTCCGGGAAGCCATGGACGTCGAGAGGCTGCAGGAGGCGCTGAAAGGTGGGGGTAGCTGTTCGCTCTCCCTTCCTCCTCACCCTCTGCGGCCCTCTCTCCTTTAGTGGACGGGTGGCTCCGAGGGCGGAGACTGGGCGCGGGGCAGGTGCGCTTCCCCGGCTCCCATCCCCCTCCCGCCTTCCTAGGCGTGGGAGCCCTTGGAGTAGCTCCCTCCCTCCTGCTCTGGGCTTTGTGTCCGCCGCTGGCTTCTGGGGTGGGGGAGGGGAGCCGGAAAGCTCTCGCTGGGGCCCCAGCCCCCCTCCCTCTACTTCGGGACTTGCCTTCCTTTCGCCCGCGGCCCCCTCCCTGGCCTGCTCGGTTTTCTGTCTGACCCCTGCGCGCCAGGCGTTGGGTTATAGAAAGAAGTGAATGGTTTGGGGAGGGGTGGCAGAACAACTTTAAATTTGTCTCTGGAATCCTCTTCCAGAGCTTCTGGAGTCATCATACCACCCTAATCCTGAAGTGGTCGCTTTCCAAGCAACAGGCGTGAGGGCTTTCAGAGGAACGTGATTTCAGCCTTGTGAGAATTATGCTTTGACATCCAGAATCATTTGGGGACGGCTACACGAAAGGGCTGGTGTTTCTTAAAACTCAGATTTATGAATTTGACTTAAATCTAGTGGGGCCTCGGATTTTCAGATGAAGCTGACGCTGGCGTCGCCCGGACCACAATTTGAGTAACCTTGAATTAAGGATGGTTTGTGAAGTGAGTGCTCTCTTTAGGAGGATTCTTGTTAACTACTATGAAGAGAATAACACGTGGAAGTACAACTTGGAGAGTTGATATTGAGAGGCTTTTTTCCCCTCTTCCTGTTCTTAATATAATGAAGAACTGGAAGGAATTTGCTTTTAGAGGGCATTGGAAATGGTTTGGTGGACTTAGCAGAAATAATGCTAACTTTTGTTTCTTCCCTTATTAGATTTTGAGAAGAGGGGGAAAAAGGAAGTTTGTCCGGTCCTGGATCAGTTTCTTTGTCATGTAGCCAAGACTGGAGAAACAATGTAAGTTGAAAACATGTATTTCTAGCTATAGACCCATATGCCAGTCAGAATTGCTTGGGAAAGGGAAAAAAGTGTATTTCGAAAGAACTGAATAATCTCTGTAAAGCTTCAGTCATTTAAAGCAGTTATTAAGTACATATACTTTATGCATGGTCTGAAATGAATTTTAAAAATGTGTTAAACTTTTTAAAAATACATGTTATTTAAAAAGTACATATTTTTAAATTTATATATATGTGCATTTAGAACTTATCAGTCTGAAACAGCCAGAGAAAGGAAGAGTACTTACTTAGTTTATGATCCTTTTTTGGCCGTAACAGGCTTACTTCCAGGATTTTGTGGTTTTCATTCTATATCAGATTCTTTTGTTGGTGGTAGTTTCTCATAATGTCCTGTATCCAACCTCTTGTTGTGATATTTATATATGTGGGTGTTTAAGGTGTCACATCTGTATGTTTTCTTGAGAACTCAGGTGATTTTTCTGACCAATTTCAGATGCTACAGTTTTGACTGTCCTGTAAATTTTCTAGGATAGCTAACTTGCTCAGCATTTTATTAGGCTTGTTTCCAAATGTTTTAAATCCGAAACATAGTATGAATTTCATCGTGATGTTGTGTGAATAATTTGGGTAGCAGGAGTTCTTTTCACTCTGACAAAGTTAATTCCCTAGAGAGCAGTACAGTTTCAGTCTCTTACAGTCTTGTAAGAAATGGAATACCTCTGGGCTCCCCTACTTCTCGCCAATTTTAAAATTTTTTTCTGAGATCTATAAAAATGTGAGCTTCAACAAGTGATGTATACTTTCTTTGGCTTTATTTGCAAATGCTCGTTTCTCACAAGTTGTGCTTATATGGTTGTATTGTACCCTAACTAGCCTAATTTTAGAAAGGAAAAAAAAAACCCTCTTTGCTTTAGTAGTCAGATAGATAAGGTGAACCTCCTTAGTGCTTTATTAAAATTACCAGTCAATTTAAGAATGTGACTGGGATGTGTTGTTCAATCTTATGTCTCTGTTTATAAAAAATGGAACCATTTAGGAGGAAAAAAGTCATTATAGTCTCTTAGAGCATTTGATTTTTAAAAACTGATTCAAAATAAGTAACTGATGTTCATACAGATCAGCTTAAAAATGATTACATGCCAGCTTTCAAAAATAAATTAGTCTCTAAATCATAAATGCTTATATTGCCACTATTTCAAATTGTTGGTAGATCCGAAATTAATCCCTTTATACAATAATAGGAGGAAAAGCATTTTAGTTGCAGAGTTAACAAAAGATTATATCAAACTTTGGAAATAAATATAAAAGCCTCTTCCATTATTCCACTTAACAGGTCTGTACAAACTGCCTTCACTTTTTGATAAACTACATTGGCTGTAAATGTATAGTGGAAAGTTTCCAAAAGAAAACTTTTTAATATCCTGTCTGGATCACCCAGTGGCTAGGGAAATTTAACCTGATGTTTCTGAACAATTATTTTGTCCTTCTGGAGGTCTTAAAGTGTCTCTGTCAGCCCTAATGTAAATTTACATATTCCGTATTAAAATGATTGGTGTTGTTAGGTTGTCTTTTGAGTTTGGAAAATATGCTAAAGTAGTTTATCATTCAAGCAGCTGATGTTTATACATTTAGTTTTATTTTACATTTAGCTTTTTCATAGGGTTTTTGCTTTTGTTTATTGTAATCAATATGGGCATACCTTAACTTTGATACTGAAATTTTCAGTTTCTGGCTAAACCGAGCTTTGTTTTAACTTTTGAGGTTATAATAAGAGAGTGAAAATCTAAAGAACAGCAAGCAAGTCAGATACCTGGTATTTAGGATGGATGAGTTGCTTAAGATAAGAATTCCATAGTTCTGTTTTTATTTTCATTGATAAGGTGAATCTTGAACAGCAGCAATATTAGAAGCTTCATTTATGAGTGAAAACCAGCGATAGCTAGGCTGTTTATTTTTCATTTAAAAATTGATTGACCTTTGTATTTTCAGCTTTAGAGAGATTTTAGAATTATAAGAATGGGTTCTCACTGAGGAGGAGGGTGATGGAAAATTAAAAAGCTCTGGAACAATTTTCCTTCCTGATCTATTGAAGAACTACCAATGAACATCTACTGTAGGAAGTTGGGGAAGATGCTAAAACATGGGGTACCAAAAGGAAGAGGGAGATTTTTTAAATCTGTCTGGAGCAACCCCCAAATTGTTTTTGGCCACCTCAAAAATTGTTTTTATGTTGAAAAGGTTACTTCTGAAAATGGGACACTTTCTTGAGCAACACTTTTCCAAAGGTCACAGTATCTAACTTAATGTTATGTGCTGAATAAACAGAAAGATGAGGTGGGTTTAAATCTTGGATTTAAATAATTTGATGGGTTTTAGTTGCAAATTTTCTTTTTGAGGGTCAAATTATGTCTGCTTTAGCCTGTGGCAACCTCTTCCAATTGATTCTAGAGTCTTTTGACTTGAAGGCCTAGTAGTCTTTAATAACATCCTTATATCTGGTATGAGAGTATTTTCTAAGTTCATTTCCTCCCTCAGACCTGGAACCAGCCATTTCTGAAGAAGCCCTGTCTTCTATTAGTGGGAAATGGAGTTTAAAGCCTACAATCTGGATGCTAGAGATCCTTATTATTATTGAGTTGATCATTGTTTCTAGTCTCTTTAGTGGACTGAACTAGATAAAATACTTCCTGATTCGTGCTGATACTTAAAATTCAAAATCACAACTACAGGATTTTGGTGTTTTTTTTTTTTAACTTTAACTTCCACATCAAAAATCCTGGATCTCAAGGACATAGTAGAGTTAGGATATCCCATAATTACTGACTATATCTAACATTACACACCACCAGTAAAACTACTAAGATTGTTAAAATTTTCCTTATATGTATTCTCCCAATTTCTAGCTGCCATTTTTTAAAAAACTAGTTGTATCTACATATCTGAGCATGTAGCTCTCTTTCTCAGTTATCATTTATTTTTAGTTTTACAGCAGTCATGTAATGCTCACCACTAGCTCTTATGTCACTGTTTCTGGTCTGGTTGTCTGAAGCTCATTTTATAGTAAATTCATTAGGCAGGGCTTACGGGAACAGTATTTATGGAGTTCTTGTGTATTGTTAACATTTTGAGCTCTTTGTCCTTGAGGGTCAATTTGCAAATAAAATCCTTTCACATTTTTTTTGCCATTGAATAGCTTAAATATGTTAACTTCCATTGTTTTCCCCAACTTAAAAAGTTACTGTCAAAATCTGGTTTTCCTTACTTTATAAACTACCTACTTTTTTTGCCTAGATTCCCAAAGGATTTTTTCTTTTTCTTTAAAAGTACAGTAATTATTCTAAACTATGTCTTAGCGATTGGGATTTTGAGTATATTCAGGATGTGTCACGCTTCAATATGTATTTGTATTTACATTTGTATGTGTGTGTTCTCAAGTTTTTCAGATTTTTTTTGATTTCAGGAAAATGATTTTTTTACTCAACATAATTATCTTGAGATTGATGCAATGTTGTTAGCAGATATCAACAGTTCACTCCTTTTTTTTTTTTTTTTTTAAGATTTTATTTATATTTAGAGAGGGGGAAAGGAGGGAGAAAGAGGGAGAGAAACATCAATGTGTGGTTGCCTCTCATGCGCTCCCTACTGGGGGCCTGGCCTGCAACCCAGGCCTGTGCCCTGACTGGGAGTTGAACCAGCGACTCTTCGGTTCACAGGCCAGCACTCAATCCACTGAGCCACACCAGCCAGGGCAGTTCACTCCTTTTTAAATTCCGAGTATTTGTTTTATGAAAATACTACCATTTTTTAAACATTTGCCTGTTGATGGATATTTGGGTTTCCCATTTTTTTATATTATAAAAAATGCTGCTATGAACATTTGTGTACAAATCTTTGTATGGACACATGCGATCTTTTAGATAAAAACCCAGAAGTAGAATGGTTGAATTATATGGTATATGTATGTTTATTTCTTTAAAAAGCTGCCAAACTTTTCCAGAGTGATTGTACCAGTTTGCATTTCCACTGGCATTATGGGAGTTGAGTTCAGTTTTGCCATATCCTTTCCAGCACTTAGTATGGTCAGTCTTACTCATTTTAGCCATTCTAGCAGGTGCATGTTGCATAGTGGTTTTATTTTGTAGTCCTCTAATGACTAATGGTATTGAGTATTTTTTCTTGTGTTTATTTGCTATTTGTATATCTTCATTGGTAAATTGTTCTAAGTCTTTGCCCATTTTAAAACTGGGTTATTCTCTGATTGGGTTTTAGAGTTCTTTGTTTATCATGGATACAAGTCTTTTTTTATCTGACATGATTTGGTACCATGGTGGGGCTTGTCTTTTCATTCTCAACAGTGTTTTTCAAAGTGAAAATTTTTAATTTAATTTCATTTTGATTTTACTAACTTAACAGAGCTCTTTCACTGTTTTGTGAAGTGTTTAAGAACCTGGCAGTTTGCTTTCTGAATAAATTTCCAGGCTTTCTCTCTACTTCCACTTTCATTTGTACCTTGTCTTTTCTTCATCATTATTGTTCCCTTTCTCATTGTGGGGTCACCTCTGGATGGGAGTCTGGTGGGTCTCTTTCAAGGTCATGAGAGCAAGATGGCTTCTCCCTTTTCACCTCTCCCTACAGGTCCCTTCTATTTGGTCACTACTGCTGTAGGCAGAACCCAGTTCTCTTTCAGTTCCTGTTTCCAAATTGTCTTGCATGATATCTAGTGAATACCTATTGATTATTTTGTGGTCTTTCTATTTATTCTTAGGCCCTTCAGGTGCACCATGACTTTCCTCTGCTTTCTCTTTCACAGGCCTTGATGATGTAAAGGTCATGTAACTGTCATTTGTTCTTTACCCATTTATTTTAGGGGGTTTGTGAAACTACCTTGTCAGCTAGTTTTGTTGTAAATGTTTTTGGTTAATCGGGTTTTGGCTGCACTCTTTCTCTTTATGCCATCTTCTAAGAATTACACTATTTAGGAAAAATTTTTAAGTTAGATGCTCAATGTTAAGTTAGTTTTCCCATCTATAAAAAGTACTTCATAGTATGAATATGTAAATACATGGAAAACTTAGTGAATTTTTGGTAAACAGTAATTACTCAATTAATAGTAGTTGTTTTTGTGTTGATATGTTTATATTGAGTCTGGTTTTATTCTTCTTGCACTTCAAAGTTTCTTGTTCACCAATTTTGACAAGAAAATAAAAGTTAGGTTTCTTAAAAGTAGTTATTAACAGCTAAGACCTACATTATTATAGAGAAAATTTTCTTAAGCCCATGAAACTGTTAGATAGTTCTTTGGATTTCTTAAGGGAAGGAATTGTGTTTTGTATAGCATAGTATTTATTGAACATTTGAACATCGGTTAGTCTTACATAACACATTCGTGATTTTTGCCACATATTGTAACATCTGTATTATTGTGTAATTATTCACATAATAGTTTTCTTTAGGTTGGCTTACATTTTTTTCAATTTTTTTAAAATGGAAAAAGATTATGAATAGAAGTCAACCCATCATTTTACCCCTCTCTACAGGTATAATCACTTATGTTTTCCCCCTTAATCTTGTGAAAAATAAGATCTGAAATTATTGATTTGTTGCACTTGTCATCTTTTTAAATCACTTAAAAAATTTTAGTGCTAAAGTAATTAATATGACTTATCCATGTGCCACCTAAAGTCTTCACATGTACCATCATCAAAATGGTATACAGAGGAAGCACAGATTTTCAGTAAATATTAAAATGGATGCCCTTTGGGGTCTAAATATTCTAGTAACTGCAGTGATTAGCCCATGAGCATGAAGAAAACTAGTTATTTTCCTGTCTTACATCACATCGTGCTGCAGACCTGATGTGTATACTGCACAGAATCTACTGAATGATGCACTGGAAGCTAGAAAAAATGTCAACATTGTTTTCTGACTAGAGTTAACCTCAAAGCTCAATCTCTTTGGTGCCCAAGTGGGTTTATATTTTCTATGTTCAGTCCAGATTTTTACTAGTAGTTAGGTAGTTCCCCAATTTAATAAGATTTCAATGTGGTATTGTCATTCTTGGAAGGAGCATGGCTTGAGTTGTGAATTTAGTTTGGCAACTTCTCTGTGTGAATTAGGCCAGATTATTTGTGAGTTTGTTTCCTCACTTGAAAAATAGGGCTTATACCATTTAGGTGCCTCAGCTATTGTGAAGACTTAAATAAATTAATGTATATAGCTGTGGATATTTAAACTTGGAAGGGAATAAAAATTAGAACTGTCTATATACTGGGCATAAATAGAATGAATTTGACTCCAGAAACAAGTCTGAGGTACTTAATCTTGTAGGAAGAGTACTGATTTGAGAGTCATGGTAGTGTAAGGTGGACCTGGGTTTGAATACCCAACTCTACAACTTAGTTACCTTGTGACTATAGTTACTTTTCTGTGCCTTAATTTTCCTCATGTATAAGAATATGGGTAATTAAGTAGATCTATGTCAAGGAATGTTGTGATTTGATGGCTAATAATACATGTAAAGTTTCTAACAATGACTGACATAATGAGTGGATACCCCCCCCCACATAGAAGCTACTATGTATATCTAATTATTTTAGTCTCCATTGTTTAAATCACTGAAATTGCTATGGGCCAGAGTTTCCTCAAATACTAAATGAGGCACTTGTAATAAGTGAATGCCAACATTTCTGCTTGAAATGCTTATAGGAGTCTATGTTGTAGCATTGGTTAACTGGGGGTGGTATTACAGCAGTAGTGATTAAGGGTGGAGAATGGGACATAGTAATAGCGATTGATGTTAATTAAAATGAAAGGTGTTAGCTGTTGGGGGTATGTCACCTGGTGAATGGTTTGGGAGGCAGTGAAGAAATAATCAGTGTCTGTACTTGGATGAGAAAGACAGGTCATTGTTATCACTGAACTCAATAGTTGTCACAAGAGGTCCCTGGAATGCCTATCATCTCTGTGTAGATGTGTAGTTGAAGTATTTTTTTAAATTTATGTCTTTTTATTTTTAAAAAAGTATATTTTGTTGATTATGCTATTACAGTTGTCCCAGCCACTGCCTCCCCCCCCCTACCCCCCCGCCCCGGGACCTATTTCCCTCCAGCAATTCCCCCCTTAGTTCATGTCTGTGGGTTATGCATATAAGATTTTTGGCGTCTCCATTTCCCATACTATTCCTAACCTCCCCCTGTCTATTCTGTACCTACCCAGTTATGCTTCTAAATTCCTATACCTTTTCCCCTTCTCCCCCTCAGCTGTTGACCCTCCGAATGATCTCTGTATCTGTGATTCTGTTCCTGTTCTAGTTTTTACTTAGTTTTTGTTTTTTAGATTCAGTTGTTGGTAGTTGTAAGTTGGTTGTCATTTTTTGTTCATCATTTTGATCTTCTTTTTCTTAAGTAAGACTCTTTAACATTTCATGTAATAAAGGCTCTGTGATGAACTCCTTTAATTTTTACTTTGTCTGGCAAGCACTTTATCTGTCTTTCAATGCTAAGTGATACCTTTGCTGGGCAGAGTAATCTTGGTTCTAGGTCCTTGCTTTTCATCACTTTGTGTATTTGCCAGTCCTTTGCCTGCTAGGTTTCTTTTAACACATCAGCTGATAGTCTTACGGGCTTGTAGGTAACTCTCTGCCTTTCTCTTGCTGCTTTTAAGATTCTCTGTCTTTAACCTTTAGAATTTTAATTATGAGGTGTCTTGGTGTGGTCCTCTTTGGGTCCAATATGTTTGGAACTCTGTGCTTCCTGGACTTGTGTCTAGTTCCTTTGCTAAATTAGGGAAGTTTTCTTTCATTTTTTTCAAATACAGTTTCAGTTTCTTGCTCTTCCTCTTCTTCTGGCATACCTGTGATTCAGATGTTGGCCCTTTTGGAGATGTCTCAGAGTCTTCGTAAACTCTCCTTTTTTTGAATTCTATGTTCATTTTGTTCTGGTTGAATTTTATTTCTTCCTTATAGTCCAAATTGTTGGTTTGAATCCTGGCTTCCTTCCCTTCACTGTTGGTTTCCTGTGGATTTTTCTTTATTCCCCTTAATACAGTTTCCATTTCTTCCCTTATGCTTTGCCATATTTAGTGAGATCTTTGAGCATTCTGACCACCAGTGTTTTGAACTCTGTGTCTGATAGGTTGGCTATTTCCACATTGCTTAGTTCTTTTTCTGGGCTTTTGTTCAGTTCTCTTCCTTCATTTGGGCTGTATTTCTTTGTCTTCTCATTTTGGCAGCCTCTCCGTGTCTGTGTACTAGGTAGAGCTGCTTTGATTTCCTGTCTTAGTGCACCTGTTAAGTTGTATGGGGCAGATCCTTGGATATTTCCCAGGGTGGGACAACCTGATTGGGGGCTTTGTGGCTCTGGGTGTGAGGGGGAGGGATGGAAGAAGGGGTATTGTGCTGCCGATGGTGGACTTCTGGGGTATGGAGCTGGCACCTCTCCAGCAGATGTCCTGGTTGTGGTTCCCAGAGTGGGTGGGTTTGAGTATATTCCCAGCTGCCCTGTGAAACCAGCAGTTTCTTCTGCCATCCCAACCCCTATTGGGTTTACAGCCAGAAGTTATGAGGCTTTGTTTTCCCTGAACTGGAACCCTGGGATGGGGTCTTGCAGCGGGGGCTGGGATGGCTCGCTCACAAGGTGCTCCCCTGATTTTTATCCACCACATGTGAATGTAGCACCATCTACTCTGCCTACTGCCACAACAGCCTCACTGTCCCTGCCGTGTAACTGCTGCACCGAGTGCCCTCTTAACCGGATTCCCCTGCTACCCATCTGGATGGATATAGCTTCTTTAAATTCTTGGTTGTCAGACTTCCATACAGTAGTGGGTGTTTTTCTGGGTGATTTTTCTGACAGTTGTGGGTGTTTTTTGTTTTTAAGTTCCTTCTTATGGTTATGCAATGAGGCGAAGTGCGTTTACCTATGCCTCCATGTTGACTGGAAGCTACATGTGTGGTTTTTATCTTCATCCAGAGGTCCTCTTTGTGCCTGTGATGAATGTATGAGTTCGTAATGCTCATAGGCTATTATTGGAAGACTGTCAAAGTTTTCATGTTGCATCAAAATATGTCAATAGTAAAAAGGTAAGGAATTTATGGTCCAGAATTTACTATAGTTTCCCTCTGTTGTAGAATGAAGATCATTTTTATTTTTCATATGGGAGTTTATTATTGAGATAAGTAAGGGTGTATGTGTGTTTGTTTACTTAAATCAGGTTTCAGTATTAACAATAGCAAAAAACTTTACAACAACTAAAACATAGAGTATAGACAATTGAAGAGGAGAATGTGGGCTGTTACTGCACTTAATAATATGCCCGTGAAAGCATACTTTAAAAATACCTACTGAATGTGAGAAATGTATTTTAGATCTTCCTTTTTTCTAGGCCTTCAGATATGTTCAGTTCACTCTGGTTTCACCCACAGTACTCTGCCTGGTTTTGCACTGCTTGTATGGAATTTACCTTATAAAAAAGGCACTATCCACCTGTAAATGCTGTTGCTACCAAATATATTGAATGTAATTGAGAACACCATTGAATGTGAAGTAAATACTAGCTAATTTGTTTCAAATTTGTAATCATATAAAATAATAGTATTAGTGCTCTCAGTGCTTTTTAAAAATGTGCCATTTATGTGGTAGCGCAAATTGGGCGGTTTATCAGCTTGACTTTTTGTGGGAGAAAAAAAAGCTTTATTGAGAGGCTCTATGGTAGAGACAAGACACGCCTTGAGCTCTAGCTCCAAGATATGTCAGGATATGTCAGGATATCTCTCTTGCCTCTTCTAATCTTCTTGATAGTAGCTTAGAATACAGTCTTGGTTAAAATTCTAGCTTTATTATAACCTGTTTGAATGATTATGATTGAACTAGTTAGTTACTACCTAAGCTCTCTTTTTCTCAGCTCTTCACCTAATATGGATAACATTTATCATTTAATGTTAATATTTATTTCATTTTTTGTGAAATAGGTATTCCACAAATCTTAGATTCCTTACTTTGTTTATACATTGTGAAATGAAAATTAAAAATTACTGTTAATACAAATAGCAGTTAATACTTTTTTGATACTTAAAAGTTTTGTAGTTTAATGAAGTGACGTTCTAAGGATGAATATAGGTTGATTACTTAACGGTGATCTCTGTTTAACACTTTTTAAGTCTCATCAAGGTTTTTAATATTTAAGAATGACCTAGTCATTTATTTTGCTTGCCAAAACCTTGCTTCACCTATTTTATTTTTTTTTCTTTGCCATAACTGGATCTAACTTAGACATTCTCAAACATGCAGTACTTTGTACTTTCTTTTTCCATCTCCCTAGGATTTGTCAAGGCACCCTATATTGGCTTGGGCCTCTTGAGTATTTTTAATGCTTTTAAAATTTTCTAAATGTTATTTCTTCTTTAAAGTATTTTACTTATTTATCTTTAGAGGGGAAGGGAAGGAGAAAGAGTGGAAGAGAAACATCAATGTGTGGTTGCCTCTCATTTGTCCCCTACCGGGGACCTGGCCTGCAACCCAGGCATGTGCCCTGACTGGGAATTGAACTGGTGACCCTTTGCTTCACAGGTCTCTGCTCAATCCACTGAGCTACACCAGCCAGGGCTAAATGTTATTGCTTATATGTACTGCTTCTGAAATTGTGATTTATTTTTAAGGGACTAAATTTTCCACAGGAATTTCTGTTTTGGATTATCATTCCTTTTTCTTCCTAAAAGGCAGACACTTAATGGACTTTTACTTTGTACCAGGTACTATCAGATATTTCATAGCCTACCCTAATTTAATCTTTACAGCTCCTCTCTGAAGTAGGTATATCTTCTTTTTAAAAGTGTGCATACTGAGGATTATACAATTTAAATAATTTGTCCAGCCTTGACTGACAGCTAGTGAGTGAGAAAATGGGGATTTAAACTCGGGTATTCTGACTTCGGATCCTTTCAAAACCACTATTAGAATTAGAAGCTATGTTTTTACTAGTAATCTGTTATTACTGTTATTTCTGAGACTATCATATTGCTTAGACTGACCTCTTGTACCTGTTCAGCCCTCCTTGCGGCACACATAATATGACCTAAGCACTGATACCATAGAATTTTCCTGGGACAAGGGATAAAGGCAAGTACAGGTTGGTTGGGTATGATGGTTTATAATTAAAAAAAAAAAAACTCCATTAGGAGATATTTACTGAAAGAGTCAAGAAGGTAGGTGATGTCTTAAAAATTATTTTATTGTTGTTCAATTATAGTTGTCTGTACTCCCCGCCTTCCCTCCCTTGTGTCTTTTGGTTTTGTCCCTCCCCCTTGGTTTTGTTCATGTGTCCTTTATAGTAGTACCTGAAAACCCTTCCCCCCTCCACTCTGGCTGTTGTTAGATTGTTCTTAATTTCAATGTCTCTGGTTATATTTTGCTTGCTTTTTGTTGGTTATGTTCCAGTTAAAGGTGAGATCCTATGGTATTTGTCACTTACCGCCTGGCTTATTTCATTTAGCATAATGCTCTCCAGTGTCATCCATGCTGTCACAAAGGGTAGGAGGTTTCTTTCTCTCTGCTGTGTAGTGTTCATTGTGTAAATGTACCCCATTTTTTTGATCCAGTCATTTGTTGATGGGAACCTAGGCTGTTTCCAGCACAAAAATAATGCTACTATAAAAATTAGGGTGCATAAGTTCTTTTGAATTTGGTGTTTCAGGGCTCTGAGGGTGTAATGCCAGCAGTGGAATTGCTGGGTCAAAAGGCAGGTCCATTTTTAGTTTTTTGAGGAAATGCCATACTGTTTTCCATAGTGGTTGCACCAGTCTGTATTCCCACCAACAGTGCACTAGGGTCTCCTTTTCTCCACAACCTTGCCAGCAATTGCTTTTTGATGATTTGTTTGTGATAGCCACTCTGACTGGTACGAAAAGGTATCATTGTGGTTTTAATTTCATTTCTCTGATGGCTAGTGATGCTGAGCATCCTTTCTGGGCCCTCTGTATGTCTTCCTTGGAGAAGTGCCTGCTCAGGTCTTTTTTCCATTTTTTAATTGGACTTTTTGTCTTCCTGGAGTGGAATCTTGTAAGTTTTTTATATATTTTGGAGAACAAACTATTGTTGTAGGTATCATTGGTAAACATATTTTCCCATTCAATTAGTTCACATTTCATTTAGCTAATGTTTCCTTTAGCTGTGCATAAGCTTTTTATTTTGATGAAGTCCCATTTGTTTATTCTTTCCATTATACACCTTGCCCTAGGGGATGGATCAGTGAAAATACTCCTGCATGAGATATCTGAAATTTTCCTGCTTATGGTCTCCTCTAGGACTTTTATGGTGTCATGACTACATGTAAGTCTTTTATCCATCTTGAGTTTATTTTTGTGTATGGTGTAAGTTGGTGGTTGAGTTTCTTTTTTTTTTTTGCGTGTAGCTGCCTAGATCTCCCAGCACCATTTGTTGAAGAGGCTATTTTTAACTCCCATTTTATGCTCCTGCTCCTTTTGTTGAACATTAATTGACCACAGAGACATGGGTTTTTTCCTGGTTTCTTCTGTTCCAGTGATCTATGTGATTATTCTTATGCCAGTAGAAGATTGTTTTGATTACAGTGGCCTTGTAGTATAGCCTGAAGGTATTGTGATTCCACCTACTCTGTTGTTCTTTCTCAAAATGCTGAGGCTATTTGGGGTCCCTTCATATTTCCATACACATTTTTGAAATGTTTGTTCTCTCTTTGTGAAATATGTCCGTGGTATTTTAATAGGGATTGCGTTGAATCTATAAATTTTTTTAGGTAGTATGGACATTTAGATGATGTCAATTCTTCTAATCCATGAACACAGTGTATGCTTCCATTGTTTGTGTCTTCCTTAATTCCTTCAGTGTTTTCTGAGTACAGACAGGTCTTTTACCTCCTTGGTTAGGTTTACTCCTAGGTACTTTGTTTTTCTTGTTGCTGTAGCAAGTGGGATTATTTTCCTGATTTCTGTTTCTGATATTTTGTTGTTGGTGTACAAAAATCAAATGGGCCTTTGATTTCTGAGTATTGACTTTGTATCCCACTGTTTTGCCAAATTCACTTATTAGGTTGAGTAGTTCTTTGATGGAATCTATTAAGATTTTCTGTGTATACTATATATCATCTGCTCACAGTGACAGTTTTACTTCTTCCTTTCGAATTTGGAAACCTTCTATTTCTTTTTCCCGTCTGATCATGTGGTTAAAACTTCCAATACTATGTTGAATGTAAGTACTGAAAGTGGTCACCTTTGTCTATTTCCTGATCTTAGGGGAAAAGCTTTTAGTTTTTGCCCTTTAAGTATGATGTTGGCTGTAGGTTTCTCATATATGGACTTTATTATATTGAGGTATGTTCCCTCTACTCCTGCTTTGCTGACTGTTTTTACATAAATGTTTGCTGTACCTTATCAAATGCCTTCTCTGCTTCTGTTGATATGATCATATGCATTTTGTCTTTCCTATCGTTTATGTGATATATAAGATTTATTCTTTTGCATATCTTGTATCATCCTTGCAGCCCTGGAATGAACTGATCATGGTACATGATCTTTTAATGTATTCTTGGATGTGGCTTACCAATATGTTGTTGAGAATTTTAGCGTCTACGTTCATCAGTGATACTGGCCTGTAGTTTTCTTTCTTTGTTGTGCCCTTACCTGAGTTTGTAATTAGAATAATAGTGGCCTCATAAAAAGAATTTGGAAGTTCCCTCTTCTGGGATTTTTTGGAATAGTTTGAGGATTAGTGTTAGCTCTTCCTAAATGTTTGATAAAATTCTATGAAGCTTTCTGGTCAGGGAAATTGTGTGCTGGGAGTTTTTGATTACTGCTTCAATTTCACTTGTTGTTACTGGTCTGTTCAGGCTTTCTGCTGCTGCTTTACTCAGTTTTTGAGGATTATATATTTGTTGAATTTTGTTCATTTTTCCCAGGTTTTCAAATGTCTTGGCATATTTCTTGGTAAGCTTTCCTGTTTATTGCTTTAGTCTGTTTTTTTCACTATTCCCTTGTACTTTCTCCATAGAGTTGATTAAAATTTCTATATCGTTTACTTTTGTATGATGAATGTTTTATTTTAGTATTACTCATAGTAATTTCTTTTAAATTTAATTTTATTTATTTATTTTTAGAGAGAGGGAAAGAAAGGGAGAAAAAGAAGGAGAGAAACATCATGTGTGGTTGCTGTTGTGCACTGCTACTGGGGACCTGGCCCGCAACCCTGACATATGTTTGACTGGAAATCGAACCAGACACCCTTTGTTTGGTTCACAGGCCGGCACTCAATCCACTGAGCCATACCAGCCAGGGCCATAGTAATTTCTTATAATCCTTTATATTTCTGTGGTAATCCTTGTCATTTCTCTTCTTTCATTTCTGCTCTTATTTATTTGGGTCCTTTTTTAATTGTTGACTTGGGTTAAAGGCTTACCGATTTTATCTGTTTAAAAAACCAGCTCTTGGATTTATTGATCCTGTGAATTGTTCTTTGAGTCTCTGTGTTACTTGATTCTGCTCTGTTATTATTTATTTCCTTCTACTCTTTCTGGTCTTTGTTGTTGATCTTCCAGTTCTTGTAGATGCAGGGTTAGGTTGCTTATTTGAAATGTTTCTATCTTTTTTAGGTAAGCCTGTATTGCTACAAACTTGGTTTTGGGTTGCTGTGTGTGCGTTTTCTTTTTTCCCCCCAGAAACTTTTCGATTTCTTCCTTGATCTTGTTGTTTACCCATTCATTGTTTAATAACATGTTATTCAAGTCTCCATGGATATGATAGTTTTTGAGTTTTTTCCTTGGTTGGGTCTAGTTTCAATCATTATGATCTGAGAAAATGCTTGAGTTGATTTCAGTTTTCTTGGTTTTGTTGAGGCTTGTTTTGTGTCCTATCCTTTCTATCTTTGGATACGTTCCATGTGCATTTGAAAAAACTGTTTTACTTCTTTGGTATGAAAGGTTCTGTATGTGTCAGTTAATCAATTTGATATAGTATATTTTTCATTGCCATAAAAACCTTGATGATTCTGTTTGGATGATCTGTCTTTTGATGACAGTGGGGTGTTAATATCCCCTTTTATAAGCTTGTTGTCTATGTCTTTCTTGAAATCCTCCCAAGATTTTTCTTATATATTTGCGTGCTCCTATATTGAGTACATGTATGTTTACAATGTTTATATTTTCTTGATGGATTCTTCCCTTGAGTATTATGAAGTGTCCTTCTGTGACTCTTTTATGTCCTGTGTTTTAAAGTCTATTTTATCTGATAAAAGTATTGCTACCCCAGTTTTTTTTCCCTATTTGCTTGTAATATTTTTTTCCCAACCTTTCACTTTCAGCCTGTGAGGTCTTTGTTCTGAGTTGGGTCTCTTGTAGGCAGCATATGCACGGGTCCTGTTTGCTTATCCATTCTGCTACCCATGTTTTTTGATTGGGGCATTTAATCTATTTTCATTTAAGGTTATTATTGGTAGGTACGTACTCATTGCCATTTTTTCCCTTGCTCGTTTCTTCCTCTCTCTTTCCTTCGCCTTCCTAAAGCAATCCTTTTAGCATGTTTTGCAGTGCTGCTTTTTGGAGGTGTTATATTCTTTTAGCCTCCTTTTGTTTGGGGAATTCCTTATTTCTCCCTCCATTTGAAATGACAACCATGCTGGGTAAGAGTAGTCTAAATTGCAGGCCTTTGCTTGTCATTATTTAGAATATAGCTTGCCATTGCCTTCTGGTTTGTCGTGTTTCTATTGAGAAATGAGCTGCTAGCCTTATTGGCGCTCCCTTGTATGTTACTATCAGTTTCTCCCTTGCTGCTTTTATGATTCTCTCTTAGTCTTTAAAACTTGGCATTTTAATTAAGATTTTCTAGGAGTAGCCCTCTTTGGGTTTATCTTTATTGGGACCCTCTGTGCTTCCTGAACTTGTGTGGGTTTTCCCATACCCAAGTTAGGGAAGTTTTCTCTCGTTATTTTTTCAAACAGATTTTCTGCCCATTTCTCCTTTTCTTCTCCCTCTGGTACTCCTATGATGTGATTGTTGGTACGTTTCATGTTGTCTTAAAGTTCCCTTAAACTGTCCTCATAGGTTTTGAGTCTTTTTTAATTCTGCTGCTCTGTCTGTGTATTTCTTTCTACCTCGTATTCTAGCTCACTTTTTTAGTTCTCTGCTTTGTCCAGCCTGTTCATAATTCCTTCTAATGTATTTTTTTATTTCAGGCAATATAACCTTCATTTCTTCTTGATTCTTGTTCATAGTTTCTATTTCTTTTTTCATGCTGTTGTAGTTCCCACTCAGTTCCCTCTGGTTGTCACTGAGTTCCTTTCATTCCTTTAACCATTTTTTAAAAATTCTGTCTGATAGTTAGCTTGCCTCAATTTCAGTTAGCTCTTTTACTGGGGATTCCATCATCCCTTTAGATTGCGAGTTCTTTGTTTGTCTCCCAATTTTAGGTGACACTTTCTGTTTGTTTCTGCACCTCAGAATATTCTGCTTTGCTTCTCTGTCTTTGTGTGGAGGACGTCTGTGGTAGGAGTTCAGTGAGACTCAGTGGTGCAATCTCGTTGATCTCCTTGTCTGGATGCTCTAGGATTGCCCTTTATTCAGGTTATGTGAGCTCTCTTGTGGTACTTGGGTTTACCTGTTGGTGACCCCTTTGTTGGTGGATTCTCTTCCAGCTGGCTTACAGGTAGTCACAATACCCTCCTGGTCTTGTATGCTGTTGTAGAGGTGTTGGTTAACAAGGCTGTATTAACAGAAAACCAAACCCATGCCAGCAAAATAACCCCCTACCACATCAGCAATATCAACTGCAATTTAGTAAAGATTAATAAAGGTGACAACAGAGTAAGAAATTTATGCTAGAACGGGAATGAGAGATGAGTAAAGAGGGGAAAGTGTTGTTGAGTGGTAAGAGGAAGGAGAATTGGTAAGAGTAGGGGTAGAACCAAGGCAAAGAAAGGTGGAAAGAAAATAAGACTTATAAGACAGGAAAAAGAATGTGAGCTGTTTGTGCCAGGTTAGATGGAGGAGAAATAGTAAGAGTAAGGAGTAGGAACATGGCACAGTGTGTGAGAACATAAATTTACAGCAACAGTTAGAAAGGTCAGGATGATATCAAAATGGTATAAGACCAGGTGCTATATATAAGGTGATATACCAGGTGGTATAAGGGTGCTATGTTGGAATTGGAATAACAACAATATAAAAAAAATACATATATATAATCTGAATAAAAAGTAAAAAATAAAAGACCAAGAGAGTAGTGATTGGTTGGAATATGAGTGAAGCAAGAGAAGAAATATTAACACGCTATATGAAAGGGAAAAAAGAAACAAAAAACATGCAAGATCTGAGGAAGAACAACGTGAAATACATTTCAGCTGTTGGTGTTTGCCTTCTGACTTCTTTCTGCATCTATGTTTTTTAATCAACTCATTGCAGGGGTGGGTTGTCCAAATTCTGTCAAGATGATCTATACTCCTTCCTCTGCCTCTACAGGGAGCATCTGTTGGCATAGAATGGAAGGGTGAGGTCTCTGTGTCCCCTGGGAGGCACTGTTCAGTCTTCTGGGAAAATTGTGGGTGTGTCCCACCTGACCGTACACCTCTCAACTTAGTCTGTCCCCATTTATTTCCAATAATGTATTGTTTCTGATTAAATAGCTACTTCATGGGTAGGGGGCACAATCTGTGTAAGAGTGTCAGCTCGCCCCTGCTTTGTGTAGACCGTAGCTTTGTGCGCAGACCAAGGCTGGGTGGCACACTGAATCCCCTTTGCTGCGCACTTCCTGAACTTCTTGCTTTGAGGTCTCATTGAAATAAGACCCTAGGACCCAGCAGTGTACTTAGTCTTCTTGTGGAGAGTTCAAAGTGGGCTCTTTCTTGCTGTAGTAATCTTTCGGAAATGCCCCCTGCAAGTTGTTAAGCCTATCCAGCCAGTTTTACAGATCTTCCCCGCTCCTGCAGGAGGTGGAAGTTGGGCCCCATCTAGCCTCAAATAATCCCAGGTGCACAGTTCCCAGCCCACTGTCCTCATGATTCGCTGCAGCCCACACTTTCCACTCTGCCCCGCTCTGCTGAGCTGGGGCCATGAAACCACCTCACTTTGCACCCCTTTGATCAAAACACCCAGATGTACCGATTGGCAGCAGCTCACACCCACACTTCTCCCTCCCTGTTGGCTGGGCAGCTGCACACGCAGGGTCCCTGCCCAGAAGGCATCGGTTCCCCTTTTGGAAAAATTCTCTGTGGTCGCTCCCACTGTGCACTGAGCCACTGCCTGGCTTTCCACCTACTCCAACTCTCTGGCAAGTCACGAGTCCATCTCAGTCATGACCAGTTGTGGCCCTTCTCTTCACCCATCTCCAGATTCAGCCAGAATCCTCCCCTCCCCCCACTCTCTGGCAATGCCCCTCTTTGAATCTGCTGCACCAGCTGGTGTGGGCCATTAGGTCCTTGTGTGGCCTGTTTCTCCTGGGAGAATTTGAGTATTCATGTTGCTCCCTGCTGTGGGGTCTGTGGATTCCTTGCCTTGGGAGTGGGGGTAGCCACTAGTCTGCTGTCTCTGACAGGGTTATCTTTGGATGCTGTCCTGCAGCTGCTACAAGTCTGGCACTACACCCAGGGACTTGACCAGTCTGCCTATAAAACCTCCTTACTGCCATTTTGAAGCATCCTCTGCGCACATTAGCTTCCAAAGTTTGTATCAGCTAAGATTGTCTTAACTGTTCACTTTGTATTTTGGAAGATCAGCTAAGTGTCCTAGTTGGGTGCACAGCAAGTGGGCTCAGTTCCCACCTACTGCACTGCTATCTTCCTCTCCCAATTGAGTTTCAGTTCTATATCCCAGGTATGAGTGAAATCATATGGTTCTTAGCGTTTTCTGACTGACTTATTCACTTAGCATTGTATCTCAGGGTCTATTCATGTCTCAAATGGCAGTATTTGAATTTTCTTCTTACAGGTGAGTAATATTCCATTATATGTGTGGAGAATATCTTCTGTATCCAGTCCTATATTCAAGTACACTGGTTGAGTTCATGTCTTGGCTACCATAAATAATGCTGCAATGAACATAGAGGTGCCTGTATTTTTGTGAATGTTCCCTGTGCACTGGAGAAGAAATTATTGTAGAATTTGAAGTTCTGGGGTGGAAGACTGTAGACGGCACTTATTTCCATTTGGTCTAATTTATCACTTAAGGACCAATATTTCTTTTGTTGATTTTCTGTTTGGATAATCTGCCTAGAGCTGTCAATGAAGTATTAAGTTTGCCAGTATGATTATGTTCTGATCTGTTTCTCCCTTTAGTTCTTTTACTGGTTGCTTTATATATTTCGGTGTTCCTGATTAAGTACTATAAGTATTAAGTGTTGTCCTCTTCATGTAGTGTTTCCTTAATCATTATAAAATGTCCATTTTTGTCTCTTGTTATCTTTGTTATTTTGAAATCTTTTTTTGTCAGATATAAGTATGGCTACACCTTTTTTGTGGATGTTACTTGCTTTGAGAATCATTTTCCTCCCTTTCACATATCTACTGTTGTCTTTGCAGCTTAGATGTGCATCCTAAAGAGAAGATATGGTTTTGTTTTATCTTATGATCCAGTCTGCTACCCTGTCTTTCTTTATTGGTGAATTAAATCCATTTACTTTTAGGGTAATTATTGATGTATGAGGATTTCCTATGGCCATTTTATCTTTTGCTTTCTGGTAACTGTGTGCCTTCATTGGTTCTTATCCTTTGTGTTTCTATCTCTTGTTTTTGTTTGGTGGTATTCATAATTTTTTCCTGTTTCCTCTTTATCTACACTGTGTCTGTCTCAGTGTAGGATTTTTTGTGTGTGTGGTTACTATTCGATTTATGAAAAGTTGTTTCATATCTATAGTAGTCCTTTCCTTTTTTTCTTTTTTAGTTATTTTGTTGTTCAAGTACAGTTGTTTGCATTTACCCCCCACAATTCACCCCTATCCCAACCATCCCCACTTCCCTCCCTTGCTTCCACGACCCGCCTTGTTGTTGTCCATAGGTCCTTTATAATTGTTCCTGTAAACCGTTCACCCTTTTACCCTGATTATCCCTGCTTATCACCCCTCTGGTTCCTGTCAGTTTGTTCTTAATTTCAAAGTCTCTGGTTATATTTTGCTTGCTTGCTTGTTTTGTTGATTAAGTTCCACTTAAAGGTGAGATCATATGGTATTTGTCTTTCACTGCCTGGCTTATTTCACTTAAAATAATGCTTTCCAGTTCCATTCATGCTGTTGCAAAGGGTGGGAGCGCCTTCTCTATTTCTGCTGCATAGTATTCCATTGTGTAAATGTGCCATGGTTTTTTATCCAGTCCTTTAGTGATGGGCACTTTAGGTTGCTTTCTAGCACTTGGCTATTGTAAATTGTGCTGCTATGAACGTTGGGGTACATAGGTTCTTTTGGATTGGTGTTTCAGGGTTCTTAGGATACAATCACAGCAGTGGAATTGCTGGGTCAAAAGGCAGTTCCGTTTTTAATTTTCTGAGGAAATTCCACACTGTTTTCCATAGTGGCTTCAGCAGTTTGCAGTCCACCAACAGTGCACTAGGGTTCCCTTGTTTCCACATCCTGTCCAACATTTGTTTGTTGCTTTGTGTATGATGGCCATTCTCAGTGGTGTGAAGTGGTGTCTCATTGTGGTTTTCATTTGCATCTCACTGATGGCTAGCGATGCTAAGCATCTTCCATATGTCTCTGGCCCCTGTTTATGTTCTCCTCGCAGAAGTGTCTGTTCAGGTCCTTTTCTCATTTTCTAACTGGTTTTTTTGTCTTCCTAGAGTGGAGTCCTGTGTCTTTATATGATTTGGAGATCAAACATTGTCTGAGGTATCATTGGCAAATATGTTTTCCCATATACTCTGTTCTCTTTTCATTAAATGCTGTTTTCTTTAATCATGCAGAAGATTTTCAATTTGATGTGATCTCATTTGTTTATTCTTTCCTTTATGTCTCTTGCTCTGGGGGACATATTGGTGAAAATATAGCTGTGTGCAATGTCTGAGATTTTCCTGCCTATGTTTTCCTCCAGGACTTCTATGGTGTTACGACTCATATTTAAGTCTTTTATCCATCTTGAGTTTATTTTTGTGTATGGTGTAAGTTGGTGGTTGAGTTTCATTTTTTTTGTATGTACCTTTCCAGTTCTCCCAACACCATTTGTTGAAGAGGCTACTTTGATTCCATTTTATGGTTCTGCCCCCTTTGTGGAACATTAATTGACTGTAGACACTTGGGATTATTTCAGGGCTCTCTGTTCTGTTCCATTGATCTATGTGTCTGTTCTTACGGCAGTACCAGACTGTTCTGATTACCATGGCTTTGTAATATACTTTAATGTCAGGTATGGTTATCCCACCTACTTTGTTCTTCTTTCTTAAAGTTGCTGCAGGTATTCGGGGTTGTTTATGATTCCATATAAATTTTTGAAGTGTTCTATATCTGTGAAAGATCTCATTGGTATTTTAATAGGGATTGTGTTGAGTGTATAAATTGCTTGGGTAGTATAGACATTTTGATGATGTTAATTCTTCCAATCCATGAACATGTTACGTGCTTCCATTTATTTGTGTCTTCCTTAATTTTTTTCTTCAGCGTTGTGTAGTTTCTTAGTACAGGTCTTTTACTTCCTTGGTTACATTTATTCCTAGGTACTTTATTTTTCTTTCTGCTATAGCAAATGGGATTTTCTTCCTGATCTCTGTTTGTGATACTTCATTATGGGTGTACAAAAATGCCTTTGATTTCTGAATATTAACTTTCTATCCTGCTGTTTTGCCAAATTTACTTATTAGGTAGTTTTTTGGTGGAATCTATAGGGTTTTATATGTACACTATCATGTCATCTGCAGAGAGTGACACTTTTTGCTTTCTCCTTTCCAATTTGGATGCCTTTTATTTCTTTTTCTTGTCTGACTGCTGTGGCTAGGACTTTCAATACTGTGTTGAATAGGAGTGATGAAAGCGGCCATCTTTGTCTTTTTTCTGATCTTAGTGGGAAAGTTTTTAGTTTTTGCCCATTGAGTATGATGTCGGCTGTAGGTCTCTCCTATATGGCCTTTATTATGTTTGGGAATGCCTCCTCTGTTCCTACTTTGCTGAGTGTTTTTATCATAAGTAGGTGCTGTACCTTATCAAATGCTTTTTCTGCATCCATTGATATGCTCATGTAGTTTTTGTACTTTTTTATGTGATATTTTACGTTTATTGATTTGCAAATATTCTACCTTCTTTGCATCTCAGGGATGAATCCCACTTGATCATGATGTACAATCTTTTTTATTTATTCCTGGATGGAGTTTGCCAGTATTTTGTTGAGGATTTTAGCGTCCGTGTTTATCAGTGATATTAGTGTGTAGTTTTCTTTCTTTGTTGAGTCTTCATCTGATTTTGGGATTGGAATGCTGCCAGCCTCATAAAAAGATTTTGGGAGTCTTCTGTCTTCTTGGATTTTTTGGAATAGTCTGTGAAGGATAGGGGTTAACTCTTCTATAAATGTTTTGTAAAATTGTCCTGTGAAATGGTCTGGTCCAGGGCTTTTGTGTGTTGGGAGATTTTTGATTACTGCTTTGATTTTGTCAGCCGTTGTTGGTCTCTTCAGGCCTTCTGCCTCTTCTTCATTCGGTTTTGGAAGTTTATATTTTTCTAGAAATTTGACCATTTCACCTAGGTTTTCAGATTTCTTGGCATATAGCGCTTTGTAGTAATTTCTTACAATCCTTTGTATTTCCATTGTATCACTTGTAATCTCTCCTCTTTCATTTCTGATTGTGTTTATTTGGGTCCTCTCTCTTTTTTTCTTGGTGACTCTGTTTAAAGGCTTGTCAATTTTGTTTATCTTTTCAAAGAATCAGCTCCTGAATTTATTGTTACTTAAAACTGTGCTTTCAGTCCTTCTATCATTTAATTCTGTTCTGCTCTTGGCTATTTCCTTCCTTCTACTTGCTCTGGCTGTGTTTGTTGTTGTTCCTGAAGTTCTTGTAGGTGTAGGGTTAGGTTGTTTGTTAGAAATGTTTCCGTCCTTTTTAGTAGACCTATATCGCTATGAACTTCCCTCTCAGGACTGCCTTTGCTGTGTCCCATACGTTTTGGATTGTTGTGAGTTTTCATTTTTTCCCAGAAACTTTTTGACTTCTTCTTGACCCATTCATTGTTTAATAGCATGCTATTCAATCTCCATGAGTTTTGAGTGTTTTTGAGGTTGGTTTCTAGTTTCAGTCCCTGGTGGTCAGAGAAAATGCTTGGAATGATTTCAGTTTTCTTGAATTTGTTGTGGCTTGTTTTATGTTGTATCATGTGGTCTGTGTTAGAAAATATTCCATGTGCAGTTGAGAAGAATGTATTTTTGCTTCTTTGGGATGTAAGTTTTTGTCTCTATACATATCAGTTAAGTCCATTTGATTTTGGGCATTGTTCAGTGCTGCAATATCCTTGTCGATATTTTGTTTGGAAGATCTATCCTGTTTGAAAACAGTGGGGTGCTAAAATTTCCTAGTATAAGTGTGTTGCTGTTTATATTTCTTAAAACCCTCCAAGATTTTCTTTATGTATTTGGATGTTCCTATGTTGGTGTGTAATGTTTATAATATTTATGTATTCTTGATGGATTCTTCCTTTGAGTATTATGAAGTGTACTTCTGTGTCTGTTTTTATGGTCTTTGTTTTGAAGTTTATTTTGTCAGATGTAAGTATTGCTACCCTGGCTTTTTTCCCTTTCTGTTTGAATGAAATATTTTTTTCCAGCTTTTACTTCAGTCTGTGCAGGTCTTTCATTCTGAGGCAGGTTTTTTTTTTAGGCTGCATATGTGTGGGTCCTGTTTTCTTATCCATTCAGCTACCCTGTGGGTTTTGATTAGAGCGTTTAATCCCTTTACATTTAAGGTTAATATTGATAAGTACTTATTCATTGCCATTTTACTCCCTTTGTACCTATGTTCCTTTCTCTGTCACTGTCCTTCTTACTTTAGTTAAAGCAGTCCCTTTACCATATCTTGCAATGATGGATTGGTGGAGGTGTATTCTTTTAGCCTTCTTTTGTCTGGAATGCTCCATATTTGGCCTTCCATTTTATTTGAGCCTTCCTGGATAGAGTAGTTTTGGTTGCAGGCCTTTGTTTTTCACTACTAGGAATATTTCTTGACATTCTCTTCTGGCTTGTAATGTTTCTGTTGAGAAGTAAGCTCCTAGCCTTATTGGAGTTCCCTTGTATTTTACTTCGTTTCTCCCTTGCTTCCTGTAAGATTCTCTCTTTGTCTTTAAATTTTGGCATTTTACTTATCTTGTGCCTTGCACTGGGCCTCTTTTGAGTTCCTCTTTTTGGGACCCGGTTTGCTTCCTGGACTTGTGTGGCTTCTTATCTCATCAAATTAGGGAAGTTTTCTGTCATTACTTTTTCAAACAGGTATCCTATCCCCTGCTGCTCTTCTCTTTCTGGTATCTTTATTATATGAATATTACTCCATTTTATGTTGTCCTGCATTTCCCTTAACTCCTCTTCATTCTTTTTCAGTCTTTTTTCTTTTTCTTGCTCTTTTTGGGAGGCTTTTCTGCTTTGTCCTCCAGCTCACTGATTGGGTCCTCTGCTTCATCTATCCTGCTTTTGATTCCTTCTACTGTGTTCTTTATTTCAGCAATTGTATTCTTCGTTTCCTCTTGGCCCTTGTTGATAGTTTCGATGTCCTGTTTTATGCTGATCATAGTTTACAGTAAGTTCCTCATAATTTCCCTATGTTTTTTGGTAGTTTACTCTGAGTTCATTGAGCTTCCTTTTAACCATTGTTTTGAACTGAATATCTGATAGTTGAGTTGTGTCCATTTCATTTAGCAGTCTTTTTGAGGTTTCCTCCTTTCTTTTAGATAGGGAGTGTTTTCTTTGTCTTCCCATTGTTTGTGGGACTCTGCTTGTTTGTTTCTGTTTCTCAAATTGTGGTGCAGTCTCCTTGATCATCTGAACTTGATGTTCTTGGTATATCCTTTATGCTTTTTATGCTGGTTTTCTGGGTGTAACTGAGTTTTGATTGTTGTTGGGTCGTTCTTTCACGGGTCCTTCCCTGTTGCTGGTTGACTGAGGGTCACTTCGCCCACCACATTTTGTGTGCTGTTGTGCAGGTGCTGCTTGAACAAAGCCACAGACCCCAAGAAACAAACTCACACCCACAAATATAACTTTCCTCCCACAATCCCACTATCAGTAGGTAATTAACTCATATTAATAACGGTGTAACCAGAACAATAAGACTGATAAGAAAAGAGAGTGGGTATGAGATGACCTACTGAAAGAGAAATTATTTTGAGAGGGTAGAGGAGGAACACTAATCGGAGTTGGAGCAATGGAAAGAGAGAAGGTAAAGTATATCTCATGAAGAAAGAAAGAGAATGAAGAATATGGAATGGAATATGAGCAGGGAAGTGTATAATTTTAGGTTTTAAAAAATAGTATGAAAGAAAATAAATCAGAGATAGAAAGAAAAAGGAAGGGAAAATTTTAAATAATAAAATATAGGAGCCAAATTGGAGAGAAAGATCCACCGGACTACTATCAACAACAGACGAGCTAAAATTAATATAGGTGGTATTGGAATAAGAGGGAAGAAAGAAACAAAGAAAAGTCTAAGAGATATTTAGAGAAATGGGAAGTGATTTTGTAATGATGGAGAGGGAATACTAAGAGTGAGGAACCTCTAGACTAAGTGAGGGAAGAAGGGAGTACTAGACTAAGTGAGGGAAAAATATAAAGTTCGGGATGCAAAGAAAAAAAGGAGAATAAGGAAAAATGAAAGGGCAGGATGAAAGAAAAATAGAAGGAAGACAAAAAAGAAAAGGAAGAAAAACAGGCTAAGATGGCAAAGTTAAAATTTGAGTCAATAAAAAAAAAAGTAAGAGAGGGGTCCAGTAAAATTTGTTATTTGAAATGCAGAATTAATGAAGCTCTAGAGATAACCTAGAACAAACAGTGCAACAACAACTACCCTACCCACAACCAACTTAGCAAACTTTGTTAAAGGTATAGAGAGAACACAGGTAATGAAAGAGATGGGCAAAAGGATGTGAAATGACCCTTGAGATGAGAATTCATTTTGAGTATCTGGACAGGGGAGAAATAGTAAGAGTGTGGAATGGAAACAAGTTGTAACTAGAGAGAAAACCAAATTTGAAATGAAAATATTGTGAGGAAAGAAGAAGGTAAAATGGGCTAAGAGAAAGGACGGGTAAAATATGAGAATTGAAATACACTATAGTATAAAATCTGATGACTTAATATACACAAACTTGCTGGACAAGAAATGAATGTTGTAAAGCTCTGCAGTAAAGAACATATCACAAATCATAAAGAAGACCACAGTGGCTTTCATCTGGGTAGCCTCATATTTACTGCTGTTTTTATCTTGTGGATGTATCTCTGGTGTCAGACATGGACCCTGTCTGGCCTTAGCAGCCTCTTCAATACTTCCAGTGATCTGCTGTTACTGGCTGTCTCCTTCAGTTGTTAATCTGTTTCCTCTGCACTCAGTGG
>PVKM010011629.1:0-32925 GCA_004027735.1 Carollia perspicillata
GGAGGAAGAGCAGGGCTGCACTTACTAGGTGGGTCTGAAGGCAAGGGAGGATGTCGGGCCCCCCAACCGACGGGAACCCCTCAATAAGGCTGACTGGTCGATGGGTGAGGGGACGGAGCAGGGGAGGAGAGGCAGATGTGGCTGAAGTGTGGTCAGCCAACACCTGGTCAGGGCAGCCAGCAAGGGGGTGGGCGGAGTCAGTAAGGGGGCAACTAACAGTTGAGGGCGGGGCTGAAGGCTGGGGTGACCCCGCTGACACGAGAGGAGCACACTCGGAAGACCAGGGCCATGGACACACAAAGGGTGAGCCAGGCCAGCACAGCAGGCGGCTGCCCGGAGCACGACCAGCAGTGTCTGAAGGTGAGTGGAGGGTCGAAAATCGGACAGGTGGGACCTGGAAGAAAGAGGGCGGGGCCACCCAGGCCAGGCCCCCTCTCCTGCCCTCACTGGAGGTGGGGACCTGAGGACGAGGGCCCCTCCCTGAGCGTCTCCGTGTCCTTCCTTCCCCGAGCAGTTAGAGGAGGCGGCCGTGAAGATTCAGGCATGGTGGCGCGGGAGCGCGGTGCGCCAGACGCTGCTGCACGAGGCGCTCAGGGCCTGGGCCATCCAGTGCTGGTGGCGGCAGGTGCAGGCCAAGATGCTGGAGCAGCGGCGGCGCCTGGCGCTGAGGCTCTACACCTGCCAGGAGTGGGCGGTGGTGAAGGTGCAGGCCCAGGTGCGCATGTGGCAGGCCCGCCGGCGCTTCCTGCAGGCCCGCCAGGCGGCCCGCGTCATCCAGTCGCACTGGCGCTGGCATGCCAGCCAGACCCGGGGCCTGATCCAGGGCTGCTATGAGGTCAAGGCCAGGCGGCTGGAGCTGGACATCGAAATCCTCATGGCCTAGGGCTCCGGCAGAGCCGAGGAGACTGGATCTCTCTTCCAATAAAGATGCTGACTGACCCCGGTCTTGCCCTCTGGGAATTAGACCCATAGCAGAGGGACTGGCAGCTAACCTTCCCGCTTTCCACCCCCAAAATGGTTCCCCGGCGTGCTCTGCAGCCCGGCTCAGAGCAATCCACTCTAATGCAAACCTGACCGATCTTACTGTGAAGAGAGACCTCCGGGGCCCGGGCCAGCCCTGGACACCTCAGCCAGCCTGGTCCCAGCTCCCTCCGCACGTCGGGGCAGCCCCTGCCCAGGCATCCCCACTCCAGGAGAGACACCGAGGGTCTGGCTGCAGCCGGAGCCAGCTAGCAGGCCAGGAGGCCACAGGCCTGTGCTTGGCAGGGCCCTCACAGCCAGTGTGGCAGTTGGCGGGCAGTCAGGAGGAGGGGCGCCCCAGCTGGGTCACAGAAGCACAAGTTTGCTCCCTCACTGGGGGTGGGCAGCCCCCCCACCCCCGGCCACCCGGGGGGGCTAGGACAGCTCAAGAGCGGCAGCTGTGCCTGCGGCTCCCCTCCCGAGGGGCTGGGAGATGAGGCTTCCCTCCCCTCTGCTGGCCACTGCCTGGGAGAACCAAGCATGGGGGGCGGTGAGAGAGGGGGGCTCACAAGCAGAGGAGAACTGGGAAGGCAGTGGCGAGGGCTGTCCCTCTGCCATTGGGAGTCATGGTTTGGGGATACAGCCTCCGAATCCGACCATGTCCTCAGAGCTGCTGTGTCGGCCCCCCAAAAAGGCCTCCCCTTCCCCTGACCATGGGCACATGGCCACGCCCTCCGCTGGCCCGAGGGAGGGGTGCTGGGGGGTCTCTCTCTGCCCAGCATCCCGTGGTCTCTTGCATCCATGGCTCAGCCATCTCGGTGTCTGACCTGTCACAGTCCGTGCTTTGTCGTCCATGCCCAGGCCCCTCGCTCTTGGCCTATGTCCCTCGGATGTTTGTCTCTGAACCTGCACCCCAGGAGTCTGAGGCCCGAGACCCTCCTGCGGTTTGCGATGGCTGGCCTTGCACAGTGGGTGGGGGTTGGGGCAGTGTGCTGGGTCAGGCCTTCCCTCGCTCAGGCCGGTGTGCATGTGTTTCCACACATGTGTGCTGGAGCAAACATGTGGATGTTGCATGAGTACGTATGCTCACACACGTGCAAGTGTGTGTACATATGTGTTGTGTGCATGTGCATGTTCAGGGTTCCGGGGATTGTCCCTGGAACAGCTGTGGCAGGCGTGGATGGATTCAGGGCTCAGCCCGACACTCACCACCTCCGGGAGCTTTAGGTGGCAGGGATGCAGCCAGGTACCTTGTCCTCCAACGGACCCCCTTCTGGGGCTTCAGACGCAGCTCTCTGCCCGCCTCCTCACAGCAGTGAGCGGCAGGAGACTGGCCAGATCTGCGTGCAGAGCATGGCGTGGAGTCTGCAGGGCCGGCCCTGGAGGGGCCACCCTGTCCTGCTCTGGGAGTGGTTTAGAACCTGGGCCAGCCGGGGTTTGAGTCTCTGACCCTCAACCTCCATGGGAGGCTGGAACGCCTGGGACGCAGAAAGCACCCATGACTGGGCCCAGCCAGAGACTCTGCTGTAATCGGCCTGGGCAGAGAGGCCTGGGCACCGGGGCTCCGTGCACCGTCGGGCGAGCGGTGGAGAGCACTGAGCTCGGCCCTTCCCAGCCTGGGGCCCAGCCCCCTCTGCCCGGGGGGTCTCCCCTGGTGACAGGGATGCAAACCAGGACCGACCTGGGCAGACGGGCACGTGCTGCCAGCCGACGGGTAAGCCTCAGTACTCAGAGGATGGCAAAGGGTGGGGGCGGGGACAGGGCAGAGAGAGCAGTTCCAGCCACACCAGCACCTTGGGACTCCGGACGGAGAAGCCGAAGAAGTAGGACTGGGGGTGACCCGCGAACACAGTGCCCAGAGAATGAACACAAATTAACGAAGTGCGTCACTGGTGCAGACAAGGACGTGCATGACAGGCAGCTCCCCAGCGTGGGACTGCGGATGCTGAGGCTCTCAGTTTCCCAAGGGTGTGGCCCACAGCGCCCCTATGGGTGGCCAAGTGCACAGCGTGGCAAGACCGCAGGGTGAGTTTCGGAGTTCGTGACTCAGCCTCACAAGGCCGCAGGAGGCTGCCCCGGCCTGGCCTCGACCTTACGTCTCAGGGAGAGAGCACCCAGGACAGGGAGCCCAGGGCCCTCTGAGCCCAGATCCCTGGGGGAGGACAGCTCACGGGGCGGGTGGGTGCCAGCCCCCACCAGCACAGAGAGGCCCCTCGGTGCCTGGGGCTGTGTGCTGGGCTCCTGTGGTTGGGGACAGTGCGTGCATGTCGGGGCAGGCAGCCCGCCGTCCCCAGGACTGAGGGCTTGGATTGGTTGGTCACCCTCTTTCCGTCCATGGGCAAGGGTGTGGACGAGGTTTCCCTCGGAGGGAAGGAATGTTGACATCTGAGCGCCACTGCCTCTTTCCCTGACGTGGCAGGGCTCTGGCAGGGCAGGGGAGGCTGTATTTTTGGTCAAGAAATGGGTGTGAAGTTCAAGAATTTCTTCAGTTTCATCGGGTTCCTTTTCTTCAATTAGAATCAAGTAAAATTAAATCGTCTCCACTAAAAAAAAATTAGACATATGGCATGATCTCGTTTTAATGAAAGGATTCCCATCTCTCCCTCTATCTGTAAAAATGCATAGAAATCTGTCTAGGACACTGCGGCGGCGATGTTAACGATCGTTATAGCTGAATGATGAAACTCGGGGTGATATTTTAATTTCCTTTTTGTACTTGGCAGGTGATACCTTCGTTTTCTTTCATACTTTGCTGTAGTGCTCAAACTGTTTATAAGGAGCATATTGTTTTTACACAAGGAATAATTTTTCCTACCCCCTCAAAAAAAGAAACTAACCCTGACCTTGAGGTGAGGACCCTGGGGTCCAAAGCTTCCAGTTGCACTGCCTTCCTCAGTTCCTCTGCCCCCTTTACTCCCTCCCAGACTCTGCTTCCCCTCCCCCCACCGGCTCCTGCTTTCCCCAGACCCAACCCTCCTGGCCCCGACCCGTCTTTGTGGCATAAAGCCCCACAGGCCCAGGAGGAACCCGGAAGGCCCAGAAGGAGGTTGGGGTGGCGACATTTTCAGAGGGCTTTGAGACCCTCCGTGACCCCTCCTTTGCTCTCCATTTCCCATGATCCCTGACCCGCGCGCCCATGCACCAGGAGAGGAGGAGGGAGCAGTGGGGTGGGGGTGGGAGGGTGGGAGGAATGGACAGAGCTCTGGTGTGAAAGCCGCTTCGGGCACAAAGCCCCGCCCAGGGTGGCGGCAGAGAGGAGGAGACGCTTCACCAAATGCCCTTTGTGTCTCATCCGCTGTGAACCGTGCTCATGACCACCTTTTAAAAATTATTACACCTTAAGGAGCATACCCCTGAGCCATGTGAGGGAGGGTGGCTTTGCATGTGGTCTGTCCAGGGGCTGGGGCTGTGGGTCCCCTGGGGCGCAGCACCGGGTGGGTGCCCGGCTGCTGGGGCAGCGCCCAGGCCGGTGTCATTTGGGACCGGAGGTTGGGAACACTGACAGCCCATAAGGCTGCCAAAATTAGCAAATGAAAATCCAGTGTGCCCACTTAAATTTGAATGTCAGATAAACAACAAAAACATTTCGTCTAAGTATGTCCCAATTAGTGGTGGCACATACTTAGACGAAAAAATTGTTCACTGTTGATGTGACATTCGAATTTAATTGGCGCCCCTGCACCCCAAGTACTGGCTGGAGAGGAAGAGCCATTCCTGTCGTTGCCTTTTTTTTTGCAGCTTTGTTTTCATTTTTTAAATTGTCAACCCAAACGGTCCACAGCCTCGCCTGCCTATCATGCCAATGAGTTCACTTAAAAATGATAAATGTCCCCAGGCTGCCCATCTCCCAACACAGAAAGGGCCTTGTCCCCCTGAGATGGCACAGTCTCAGGGCTCCCCTAAGCTGCCAGTTTCTTCTGTTCCCATGTGGGTCCCCTGCCCCCAAGGCCACAGCAAAGCAGCGGTCCCCTGGCTGAACCTTGGGGCCAAGACTGTGCCGCTGCGCCCTCTGCTGGTGAGGCCCCCCCCCCCATGGCACAGACGGGGGACGCCCAAGGGCGCCTCTCTCCGGGAGCCTGCCTGCCTGCCTGCCTGCCGCTGGGTCAGAGTCCCTCCAGGGCTCTCAGAAAGGCCTTGTCCCCGACCTCTCACCAGTGGCCGCAGCAGGTGGCCCCTCCCACCGCCCAGCCTCTGCCGGCCCTGCTCATCTCTTCCCTCCTCATCAGCTCTTCCTGGCTTTGGGCCTGCCGCCTACCCTCCCTCACTCCCAACGCTCAGCTTGCCTCTGTGCCCACCCAGGGCTGCTCCAAGTGCCAGGCAGGCTGGACGTGGCAAAGCCTACCATCCCCGGGGTACAGCCAGCTGCCCCTCCAGGTCCCGCCCTGGAAGCCAGGTGAGCTTGTGACCGTTGAGCCCTGCTGCCGCCCCCAGGAGTGCCTTGGCTTGTCTGCAGTGGCTCCTTTTAAGAGAGGCTGACTTACTCGTTTTCTGTCTCCCCCACCAGGCAGGCCCTAGCGTCAGGTGTGCAGCAGGCACAAAGCAGAGTCCACGAATTGTGGCAACGTGAAGGTTGGGGGGCCGTGGCTGGGGCGAGGGGCCTCCCCGCCTCGAGGGCAGAGACTGGTTTCTTTTTAAAATAAAGACACTTTATTTACAGATAATACAAAATAAACCACAGGACAAACTACTGTGCAGGGGGAGGGAGGGACAGCCCCCATCATAACCCCCCTCCCCGTCCCAGAATAACTTATATAAAAAAATTTAAAAGGCCCTAAAAGGAGGGAGGGACAGGGCTGGAAGCACCTTTGCTGATTGGGGATTAGGGCCTGCAGCCCTCGGCCGCCCTGTTCCAAGGCCCGGTGGGCCCTGGCCTGCTCCCTCCCGAGTGCTGGGTCCGGCGAAGAGGGGACGCACTGCAAGGGCCATTGGTGGCTGTCGCAGAGGCTCCCAGGCCAAGGACCCACCTTCTGCCCTGAAGGGTTGGAGTGAGGAGGGGGTCGGCGGCACGGGGGTGGGCGTGGGGCGGGCATTATTGCAGGGCTCCAGCCAACTTCCTCCTGGCTCCGGACACACCAGGTCTGCACTGGGTCCCGGGGAGCAGCCGTGCCAAGGCAGGGGTACGGGGTCCTCAGAGCGATGACGTTGTTGAGTCCACCACCTCGCGACCATTGCAAACGGTGGGGACAAACTGGGAGCCAGACCCTGGGGAGAGGAAGCTGGAGATTGGGGCTGACCTCGAGGACCTCCAGAGAGGGCGCGCAGTAGGGGCAGAGGGAGGGCCCCCTACCCCCGCCCTCTCCTGTCCCCAGCCAAGGGATCTATCTCAGCAGCCCAGGGAGCAGAGGAGGGCGTTAGGGTGCACGCTGACCTGGGCCGAGGCTGGAGCTGGCCCTGGCTGCGGTGCTGCCGAAGCGGCTGGTGGGCGCGCGGTGGGTGACCACGTTCTTCTGCGGCTGGAAGAGGATGATGTGCAGCTTGGGCGCGAAGAGACAGCCGAGCACAACCGAGCCGCTGAGGCTGACCGACACGCACATGGTGGTGGTCTGCACCTGTAGTGGGCAGGGTCACTGATGAGTCTGTCCCCAAGGCTTGGGCCTGGCACCAGGCTCTGTGCCCCCTGACCCCGCCAAGGCTGCGGGGCAGGGGGTCAGGAGATGTAAGCATCCAGCCCTGGGCCTGAGTCTGTTCGCCAAGGCCCAGAGGGTTTCTAGGGAGGTCAGGCACAGTCCCAGCACGAGCCCCTGGGGACCGTCTTCCCAGGGAGATTGAGTTCCAGCTGTGGGCATGACCATGCGGGGGAGCCTGTACATGTGGGAGTGTGTGTGCACATGTGTGTGGAGGGGGCAGGTACAGAGGGCTTATGTGTACGTGCATGTACATCTGTCGGGCATGTGTGTGCAGGGGGAGGAGAGTATGTGTAGCCTTGTGGGTGCAAGTATAGGATACAGGTGCAGATGAGAAGGTGTGAGCGTGTGCCAGGCATGCTGACATGTGCACATGCATGTGAGTGTGGGAACATGTGTGGTGTACATGTATGTGTGCATGTGTACATGAGTAGGCAGGTGCATGCGTGAGTGCTCTGTGCATCGCAGGCCAGTCCTTAGCCACCTGTGACTGGCATGCAAATGCAAATCATATGCAAATGAAGGCTGAGTCAGAGCAGCCCCACCCCCCAGCCCTGGCCTCCGCCACCCAGGCAGGTGGCCCAGCAGGTGCAAGAGCAGCCAAGCCCAGCAGACCCGGCCCCGGTGCTGCCCACCATACCTCTGTCCTGGGGCAGGGGCCTCTGCAGGGGCTCTGGCCTTGATTTTCCCGTTCCTTTAATTGTCAAGGTTGTCAGTTCAGACCCTGCTCTACACGCCCCGGCTGAGTGACCTCAGACAAGGGGCTGAACCTCCCTGAGCGTCCGTGTCTTCTTCTGTAAAACGGGGAGAGCCGTGGAGTTCGCTCCGGTCATGAGGGTCCACCAGGATGGTCCCTTCAGCATCAGGGCCTAGCGCCTCTGTCACTGCTGCCGGGAGGCCTCCCCTGCCACCCCGCCGAAGCAGCCACTGCAGGGACACGCAGTGCCAGCTGGGGTCCAGGGCTCACCCGCTATACCTGTCCTCACCCCTATTCCCCGATCTCTGCCCCTCTTTGCTTCACCCTCCCCGCCTCCCCTGCTCTCAGCTCTCCAGCCTGGAGTCACACAGTCCCAGGGGCACCACGCACACAGCAGGGCTCCGAGGAGCAGCCCAGACGGTCCCTCTGGAGCTGCCCGGCTCTCCCCCTTCACCTCTGCTCCCCATCCACCATTCGTGCCTCCCTCCCCATCACGGGGGCCGTGCATATCCTGTGCTCCAGCCAGCCGTCCCCGCCTTCTCCACCCTACTGATTCCAGCCTGCCTTCCTGTGGAGCCCAGTTCAAGGACTCCTCTTTCAAGGAGCTCTCCCTGATTTCTCTACATACACATACACGGTGTGCACCCAGCTGCTACACGCCCTCTCCCGCATGCCCCCTGGGGCCTTCGTCCACCTAAACCAGTCAGCAGCACTTCCGGGGTTGGGTCTTTAGTCAATCTCCTGCTCACCCACTAGCCCCAGAGCTCCCCAAACAGAGCCAACGTCTCCCCTCTGCAGCCGGTCCTCAGCAGAGGCAGGCAGAGCCTCTGCTCGTTGGACACACTGCACCCCCGCACCCCCAGACTAGAGGACCCGAGTCCTAAAGTCTGTTATCAGCTCCCCCCAGCTCCCCAGGCCTCAGTCAGCCTTCCCGCCTTCCTCAGGGTCCAGTCCCAGTTGGGCCCCCACCAACTGGGTGCCCCAGGTGAGCACTTATGCTGTCAGAGCCTCCGAGGCATCAGAAGATGATACAGGTACCGGGAGACGGAAGGTCCGGTGTCCCGCCCCAGCCTCTGCGGGGGGCAGCTCACCCGGTAGTCGCTGGAGGTGACGTAGAAGATGGGCAGGAAGGCCAGCCAGATGATGCACGTGGTGTACATGGTGAAGCCGATGAACTTGGCCTCGTTGAAGTTCTCGGGGCACTTGCGGGTCTTGAAGGCGTAGAGTGTGCAGAGCGCGATGAGGAGCACGTTGTAGGCCAGCGAGCCCAGCATGCTTGCGTCACGGTGGTTGCAGCGCAGTGTCACGACCTCCCGCCGCTCAGGGGCCGTCTCCTTGCCTGTGCCCGGTGCCTCCACCACCAGCCAGGCCACCACGATGAGCAGCTGGCCCGAGATGAGCGCCAGGCAGATGGCCACCTGCGAGGCGGGGCTGATGAAGCGTGGCCGCTGGGCTCCCTCCCGGGCCCCCCCGAAGATGCGTGCGATGCGGTTGGTCTTGGTGAGCAGGGCCGAGTAGCAGATGGAGAAGGCGGTGCCCAGGCCGAGGCGCCGCAAGGTGCACACCGCGGTGGAGGGCTTGGCGATAAAGATGAAGGTCATGCAGTAGCAGAGGAAGACGCCGCCCAGCAGGATGTAGCAGAGCTCCCGGCCCGAGGCCTTGACCACGGGCGTGGCGTTGTGCCGCACGAAGACGCCCAGCACAAAGAGGGTGGCCAGGGCGCCGAGGCAGGCGATGGTGACGGGCCCCACGGCCCAGGCGTCGCCCCAGCGGATGTACTCCTGCGGGAGCTCGAAGCAGCCGGTGAGGCTGGCGTTGGGCCAGTAGCCCAGGCCGCAGTCGGCGCAGGTGAACTCGTCCAGCCGGTACTCGTAGGGCTGGCAGGGGATGCACAGCCAGCAGCAGCCCTCCCCGGGCTGCACGCTCTTCACCTCGTTCTGCAGGCAGGGCTCGCTGCAGCGGGAGGCGGGCAGCGGGCCGGCGGAGGGCGAGGCCCACGGGATGAGGCGGGTGTCCAGGGTCAGGCCCTCGGCCCAGTAGCCCACCTTCTGGTAGCGGTAGCGCCCACTGCCCGCCCGCAGGTAGGTGAAGATGTTGTAGCGGCCGATGCCGTCACCGAAGCGGTCGAAGCGGACCTCGCTGTGGGTGTCGGCTGGGCGGAAGGGGGCTGGGGTGGGGGAGGGAAGGAAGAGGGGGTTGTGTCCTGATGTGACCTCGCCTCCCCCAACATGGAACCCAAACCCCAGAGCTGGGCCGGTCCTCGTCCTGCTCCTCACCCCCACACGAAAGCCGGCCTTACCCTACCCACTGCTGTTGTGCTAAATCAGAGGCCACCGCAGACCCTGACCCTAAGCGCCCATCAGAACCCCAACCTTAAAGGCCAGGCATCAGCAAAGACTGAAACCCCGCACTAACCCCCAGCCATGACTCCCCAGACCCAGGCCTCGACCGAGTCTCCACAACCTGCCGACCCAGACCCCACCGTGAGCACAGCACACGCTCTCTCCCAGAGCTCCACAGGGGGACCCCCAGAGCCAAACACGTGCAGCCTCCGGTCCGCCCCAGCCCCACGAAATCCCAGCAACGCCAGCCACAGCGCCAGCCCCCGCCTGCTCACACTGACCCCCGGGTGTGCCAAACCCCGACCTCAGCCGTCACCTGAAACCACTGATGGCGCCCGTGTGGGCTCGCAGGTGGCTCGCACATCACGTCTACTCCCCCCACGGTCCCCTGTGACCTTCCAGTCCCCCAGCTGTGCTTGGGGGCCACCCTGCCATGCTGGAAGTCACCCAGCCTGGAAGTCCCGAGCACCTGGCTCGAGCCCACGGTCCCTCCCAGCCAGCCCAGCCAGGCCAGCTGCCGTGTCGGCCCCAGCAGCCCCTGACTGCCCTGTCCCTCGGAAGGCCGGTCACTGGGAATGGCTACTTGACTTGGCCCTGGGCCCGCATTCCAGCTGCAGCCTCTCCCTCATTCCCTTGGGGATCTGTTTGAGGTGCTCGTTTTTCTTAAAACTGGGGCTTTTGTTAAAATAACTTCCGGACTGAAGAGGCTGTGACCACCATGAGAGGAAAAATAGAGATTAGGAGCAGGCATTCCCCGGAAAACTGCGTCACCTGACGCTCACTCCCTGCCGGCCCTCACTCGGAAGCTCCCTGGCGCGCTGCCGCCTGCCGGTGGCTGGGGACCTCCTGGTCCCTGTGCCCTGCTAGCTAAAGGGGGGCGGGAGAGAGAGGGAAGTGCCCACGTGGGAACCCAAGACCCTCAAAGTGCGGGAGCTGGCCAGACACCCTAGGCCCGGCTCCAGCGGGGGTCCTCTCTGCCTCGCCACCCTTGTCCTGGCTGTGACACCAGCCCCCTGGTGAGGCCCTTACTTGGGGGCTACTTTCATAGCCCAGCAATGGACCCGGAGGGCCTGCCCCCGCTCACCCTCCGATGCCAGCAACATTACCGTCGAACTTGACGTTGAGCACGAAGTCCTTGTAGAGGCGACGCCCGTTGACGGGCCGCATGGCGTCGCATAGGCGGGTGGTGTTGGGGCAGAGGGCGCGGTGCATGTCGTGCAGCGCGTGGGCCATGGCGTACACCGCGTTGACCACGAACATGATCTTGGACTCCTGCTCGAAGGGCACGGCCCGCAGTGAGTGGGCCGCACAGTCTCGCTGCCGGAAGCTGCAGTGGAACCTCTGTTCCCAGAACTCGCGGAACCAGGGGTTCCGGCTGTTGTTCCAGGGGTCCAGGCCCCTGAAGTAGGAGGCGAAGTCGCGGATGGGATAGGAGGCCAGCTCGATGGTGATGGCGCCCTCGGCGGCCCCCTCGCTGCCTGCCACCACGCTCTCCAGGGCCCCCCAGCCATCGCTGGCCACCCAGGTGAAGCTGGCGTTGAGGCGCTGAGTGGCAGCCAGGAGCTCACGGGCGTCCTCCGACCGGGTGAAGAGGACGGCCACGCGGGCGCTGGGCTTCTGCAGCAGGGCGCGCACCACGCCCTCGAAGGCGGCGCGGCTCATGGCGCGGCCCACCTTCTCCGAGGTGGCCACGCAGATGTTGCGGGCGCGGGCCTCCAGCTCGAAGGCTTCGATGCCTGTCTCGCCGTAGTCGCCCTCAGACGCCACAGTGGACACGTAGGTCCAGTTGAAGAAGCGGAGGATCTCGGCCATGGCCTTGGCTTGGAAGAAGTCGGGGGGCACCGTGCGGGCGAAGTAATCATAGCGAGACTTGTCGCTGAGCTTGGCGCTGGTGGACGCGTAGCTGATCTGCGGGATCTGGAACAGCCGCAGCAGGTTGGCCACCTGGGCGAGGGGTGGAGGGCGAGGGTCACAGACAGCCGTGGCCCCTGCCGCCGTCTGGCCTCCGGATTGAGTGTCCGTGTGGTCAGCCCTGAGGTCCCCCTCTGCCCGAAGACTTCGAGCCTGTCTTGATGTGTCTCTCCCCGGGGACTGGAGGTTTCAACCCCTTCCCCAGGACTCGTGACAGCAGACCCAGGGCCGAGGCACCACGGTCCAGAGCTGCCTGCTGTCTTGATCCCCTCTGCTGCCCCCTCAGACACGTGGCAGTAGCAAAAGTGGGGAGCCAAAGAGAAGCCCGAGTCGTGGGTGGAGAGAGGAAGGCACTTGGCTGCACGGGGGACAGACGGCGGCATCTGGGGTGCCCAGGGCTCTTAAGCAGCTACCTGGTTGGGGATGTAACCCTTCCCCAGAGTCAGTCCCGATGGGAAGATGGAGAAAGAAGGAAAAGGCTCCCCCAGATCTAAGGGCCCTCCAGCATCGGTCTCCACTCAGTGCCTGAGCCTGAAATAAACAAGGCCTCCTGCTTCCCTCTGCCTGCCTGGCAGCCCCTCTGCCACCCCCGGGCAGCTGGGACCTGCCGCCAAGAGCGGGGTCCAGTGAGGACCTGGTGGGGAGGTGGGAGCAGGGAAGGCTCAGGTTCCGAGGGAGGAAGCCCACGTCCCAGACTTCGTCGGGGACGTGGGCTTCCTCCTTCCGTCTCCACACCCTCTCCTCCCACACCTCCCACCTCCGGGGCCCTGGGAAGGCAGGCAGATCCCCCTGTGCTTGGGTCTCTTAACCCTGCCTTAGAAGGCTGCTGGGCATGTAAAGCCGATGACGTTGTGAGGTCTCAGGGCCTGGCATGTGGAAGATGGTTTGGATTTGGGGAAGAGAGAAGGGGCAGTGATGAGGGGGAGCCATTAACAGGCAGGTGTGGCCTGCAGACGAAGGGCCAGGCCTTGTTTTGCCCCAGACACGGAAAAGCAGACTGATGCTGAGGTGCAGGCCGTGCTGAGGAGGGAGGGAGGTAACTCACCCCTGGAGATGAAGGCATGGGCCCTGGAGAAAACTGTGGGGAGGGGGTGCCGGGAAAGCCCCCAACCACTCCTGCAGACGCCAGCAGGTGGGAGGCTGCTGGCCCACCGCAGCCCCCAGCCAGGGCTGTAGATGTTGGGGCCGGCCAGCCACACCGATCCAAGGCAACTGGCCACGTGCTGCCGCTGGGACCGGCAGGACTGGGAATTCATTCCCTGCAGCCGGGGGTGGGGGGTGTGCAGTGGGCAGGCCTCCCCCGCCCCGGGCCTCTGCCGTTCAGGAGGCTCTTGCTTCGTTTCTCCTGAAGAATTGTCCCAGGTCGGGAGTCCTAGCCCTGCCTCTGACAACAGTGCCCTCGGCCAGACTCCGAAAGAAAGCTGGGGCCCAGCCGAGGCCCTCCTCGCAAACCTGCCCCCCCGATCCCAGTGCTGGCCTCGTCTTCCGCCTGGGCACCTGGCAGGTAAGGGGCTGGCAAGAGGTGGGACTGGTCAGGGAGGGGGAGGGCCCCACCGAGGCTAAAGCAGCCAGGTGTATCCGGGGACATGGCGGGGGGCAGTGCCTTCTGCTGATCCTTGTGGGAGAACAGGAGGAGGGGCGGCCAGATGCCCTCATCACTCCCCTCAAATCCTGCACCCCTGGAAGACCCTGGGGGGCCTCCCCCTTCTGCTTCTCTTCCTCCTGGGTCCTCCACCCTGTTTCTCTCTGGTGGGCTGCTTCTGGCTGCTATCCCCCGGCTCTTCCCTGTCTGACAGGCCCGGAGGGCCCTGTTGGGAGCCTATGGCCCACGCCCCACCTCGGCAGGGGCCTGGATTGCCGGCCTGCCTCTCTCCAGGCTCGTGTCCGCGCCTGTGACACGGGTCAGTCATGAGCAGCCCACGTGGACTACGCCCCGTGAGCTGCCAGGCCCGATGCAGGCTTTGCCGGCATCATCTTCCTTACCTTTTCCCCCGCAACCACAAGAGCCGCAGGGCTGTGAGTCCCATCTTATAAGGAGGAAACTGAGGCACAGAAGAGAGAAGTGGCGCCTGGAGCCACGCAGGAAGTGGGGGAGCTGGGGCTCAGACTGGAGCTCTGCCCCGAGAGGCCCGGCTGTTTAGCCTCTCGGGCTGCTCAGCATCAGGCGTGCCGGGGGTGTTGGAAGTGGCGTGTTTTCCCTGCACAGCCTCTAAAAATGGACCCCCATTATGTTATGGGGGCACTTCCCCAGTCTTCTGTGAAGAGCTACTCAAAGGAGGCTTCTAGTCCCTCCTCCAGTGCATGGCAGCCCCGAGGGCCTGCTCAGGGGCCCCAGGGACCCCGCCTCCAGCCTGTCTTTCTGGCCCCAATCTGAGCTGTCCCCATGTACCTGGATGGAGACGTCGCTGTAGGAGCCGCCGATGACACCAGTGATGGCGGTAGGAGCGTCGTCGTGGGTGGCGTAGGAACCGTCAGGGCAGACGTGGCGGGAGCCGTCTGCGCCTCGGCTAAGTGAAGCCCGCACGAAGTCCAGGGCCTGCTCCAGGGCATACGTGTCCTTGGAGCAACTGTCCAGGATGTGTGCGCCCAGGCGCACGCCAGGCAGCAGGTGCGGGTCCCGGTTGATGCGGTCCAGAGCGAACAGCATGGCCTCCAGGCGCTGGATGCCCCGGTGCTGGTTGACAGGCCCGCACTCCTCTGCGGGGCCACCCTTCTGGTGGACCGGGAACAGCCCGCCCAGCACCAGGTCCCCCTCCAGGGTGAGCACCTTCTTGGCCGGGCCCTCGGCCACAGCGCCCCACAGCAGCAGTGCCAGGAGCACAGGCAGTGACCCCATGGCCCCGAAGGGGACGGATGGCTCCAGCAGACCTGACCTCGGGGGGATGAGAGTAGGAGCAGCGAAGCCACAGAGAGGAGGAAGCAGGGAGCAGGAAAGGACAGGCAGGAAGAGAGATGAGAAGGGGCCTGGCTCCTGCAGAGAGAGACGGACAGACGGACAGACAGACAGGAGAGGAATCTGAGAGCGGCTGCCCCTTCTGGCTGCCTCCCCTGGCTCCCCTTTCCCAGGCACTTAGGAGTCAGCGAGACCCGACAGCACAGACTGGGCTGAGAAGCGCCCAGGACGCCCCTCACCTGTCCCTCAGCCCTGCCCTGACCTGGGTCTGGAGACGGGCCCTGTGCCCATCGCAACTCAGCAGAGAGAGTGGGAGACAGAGCGAGCAGGAGACCCCAGCTGACACCAGCGTCACCATGAATGGAATAGTGCCCAGAAGCCAGCACAGCCCTCCCAGGGCCCCAGGGTCAACAACCACACAGCAGAGGCCAGGTTGGAGTCATGAACTTGGGGTCTGACGCCCACCCAGAGCCTTGGCTTCCCTGGCCGGGCCACTGCTGGCTAAGACCCCACCTGCAGGGGAAGAGGGAGGGAAGGGTATCCAACTGTTCAGGAGACCGGAGGCCTGGTGAGCACTCGAGGGCCCCAGCCTTCGGTTCTGAAGAAGCCGCCCCCAGAGCCACCTGGCTGCGGGAGTGACAGAGACTCTAGGCCCTGGGGGCTGGCAGCAAGGTGGGGGGGCTGGCTCCAGGGAGGGACACTGAGGCGGCCACAGGTCTGAAGTCAGCAGGGCACGTAGGTGTGGGCGCATGTGTGTGTCTAGGGTGGGGGCAGTTCATCTGGTCAAAATCTCAAAACCAGTGCTAAGGGGAAGCATCTCAACATCTCAGCTCTACGCAGAACGCTGTTTGAGACTTGGCCTTCGTTTCCTCTCCAGCTCAGAACGAAGCAAAGTCACCATCTCCAGTCTCCCCATCCTCAGCGTCTGGGCCCCACTCGCCCCAGCCAGGCCCCGCAGGGGCCTTCCCTCTCCTCCACCCCGCGCCCCACCAGGTGCTGGCTGCCCACACAGACACTGACCCCACACACTCTCTCACAGTCATGAAGGCTTGGGAAGCCAGGAGAGGGGAACTGAGCAACTAGTTCAAGGTCCCCATGTCCTGGCCACAGAGGTGGAGGCTGTCTCCTCACTTTGCCCCCTCAGCTCCCCAGGGTCGGGGACTGGGATCCCCTGAAAGCAGCAGCTCAGCCGGGCAAACAGGAGAGAGAGGCAAGCAGGAAGACCAGCACAGATGGGGACAGGGACCCAGATGGGGGCTGAGGCCCAAACCCTGCAAGACCACAAGCCTCCCACAGAGGAGGCAGAGACCAAAGCTCTGATGGGGACAGAACCCAGAGAAGAGCCAGAACCCTGGAAGCGGGCAGCCCCAGGGGCCTGGGCCACACAGTTGGGGCAGGGAGCGATCCAGCCCCAGAGGCTGAGACAAAGACAAGGGGCACAGACAGAAAGACGGACCAGAGGACAGAGGGGCAGGAGGAACGAGGAGCGCCGTGCAGGGTGTGAGCGGTCTGGAGAAGAAACGCGGGATGCCTGGGGCTGTCTTCCCGCTTCCCAGAGCTCCCGGAGAACGCGGTCTGGACACCCCTGTCTGTCCCAGCCCGGGCACCCCAGAACTCGAGGGCCTGCGGGATCCTGGGACGTGGGGTCGGGACCGAAAAGGTCGGCTGCGGCCGCGGGCTCCACGGGCTTACCCTACCTGGCGCGCCCGGCTGTGGCGCGGAGAGACGAAGAGGAGCCGGGCGCGGGGCTCCAGCTCGCACTCGCTCGCTTGCTCGCCCGCCCAGCAGCTCTGCGCTCCCCGCCAGCCAGCTCGCCCGGCAGCTTTCATTCGCCGCCCGCCCCGCCCCCAGCCCGGTGGGCCCGCCCCCAGCCCCTCCCCCGGCCCGCCCCACTCCGGGTCTCCCGCTCCCAACCGAGCCTCCGCCTCCCTCCTTGCCCCGCCTCTCTGGCTCGGGTTCTTCGCAGGGCGGGGGCCCGGAGCTGTCCGCCGCGTGGTGCTGACACACGGGCGCTCCCGCTAGGCGACGGAGCCGGGGCTTCGCAGCCCCCTCCACCCCGCGGTCCCACTGCGTCCCAGAGAGCAGCAGGCCCAGGCACGGGTCCCGGAAGGTCACGGAGCCCCGGGAGGTGGGCCCAGTGCTGTGGGTTCCCATCTGCGAAAGCAGAGGGCCTGGCCCTAGGGTTGCGGGGGCCACTGGGGCGTGTGGGAGATGGGGGAGGGCTTAGACCCGTCTGTCCCTGCACACATCCAACCCCACTCACGGACGGCAGCCCAGTCCATATGCCAGGCCCGTGAGGGGGCCTGTGTCTTCTTCAGCCCGTGTGAGAGCCGAGGCCTGAGTCACTGGGAGGAAAAGATGGGGGGCGGGTCAGAGGAGGACGGGGCCTCCTCTTCCTTCCTGTAGATGACCTTTAAAGCTTCTAACTCCCCCCACACCCAACCACCCAGCCCTGACCCCCCACGCTGACCCCTACCCTCATGTGCAAAGGGGGCTGGGGGCTGCAGGGCCAGGGACTGGGGCCAACCCTGAGGGATGGCTGGGGCTGGAGATCTGGGAGGGAGGGGCTGGGGAGAGGCTCCTGAAATTGGCTGCTGCGCAGGAGGGAGTGAGAGCGGGAGCTGGGGCGGGACCCCAGGAGGGGTGGTGGATGAGCCGCAGTGCCAGCCTGTGCGGAAGGATTTGGGGTGCGGCAGGCTGCGCGACCTGCCCCTGGAAGGCACACACTAACGAGCGCTAAGGAGCACAGCGTCCCCACTCGCGCCCCCTGGCGCTGCCCTTTTCCCCGCAGGTGTCAGTGGAGAGAGGCTGGCTCAGACACATGCTAATGAGCACACGCCAAGGCCAGGTCCCTCCAGCACACACACCTCCTTGCGGTTCGCCAGTGGCAGCTGTGGGGGTGGCAGTGTCAGCAAGGAAGGGCAGGCTCCTTCCCTGGACGCAAACCCGCTGCCCCATGGCTCTGGAAGGAGCTCAGCTGTGAGAGGGATGCACACATCCAGCCCAAACAAACACACTCCGGGGCGGATGGGCGGTGATGTGGCAGCCGGAGGAGGGTTCAGAGCTGTCAGACGGGCTGGAGAGATACACAGGCCGTCTTCCAGCTCCGGCTGCGCTCGCCCTCACCGGCTGGCTCCGCAACTGGCCCCGGGGCAGGTGAGTGATGGGCAGGGCCGCTGAGCCAAGGGGCTGACACAGCAGGGGGCTGAGGTGAGAGGAGCTGCACTGCGGCCGAGGCCCACTCATCCAGGCAGCCGCACAGGAGCCGTGGGGCTTTGGACTCGGTGCCCGCCCCAGGGGTCTGTGACGCGGCCCACATCGCCGCAGCACCGCCCCACGTGGACATGCAGCTACACACCCAGCCTTCCACACACGGCAGCACACATGCTCGCTGTACACGCAGACGCAGCCACAACACTCAGCTTCAAACGTGGACACACCCAGAGTCGTGCACGTGGACACACAGGCACAGACAGCCACACAGCACACTCCTGAATAACAAAAGCCACCCTGGCTCAGGAAGCTCGTTCCCCCTGCCCTCTGCGGACACATCCAGAGCTCTATTCACGGACACCCAGCTCACAGACCTGTGGCTTTACACACAGAAACATGAACACACAACCACACACTGCTGTGGACACAGAGCCACACACGGGTGTTAGCAATGTATGGAAATCCTCCCCCGGGGATGGTCTGAGCCAGCCAGCCTCACACCTGGCAGCACAACCACAGAGCAGGGGGGCACACCCAGCACAGCTGCACGTGCACGGAGCCACGCCCAGCCACAATCCCATCCTGATGCCCTGGGCACAGGCAGTCCCCAGGATTACCACCAGCAGGCCCATCCGAGGTGGCACACGCAGAGCCCGAGGTGCTCACAGGGAGACACACAGGGACACAGGGGCTGGTGGGCAGGGCGGGCATGTCCTCTCCTGCCGGGCAGACGCCAACAGGGCCCAGGCCCACTGCAGCCACAGACACAAGTGCATCCCTGGAGGCAGACAAAGGCGGGCTGTGAGCGCCCTACCCCTGGGGGGAGCCCTGTGCTCAGCTCTCCCGCAGCCCGAGGGAGCCTCTGGGCAGTGGCAATAGAGGGGCAGCTGTCAACGCGGGCCACAGAGCAGGACGTGGAGGGCTTCTGGAACCCCCGTCCTTCCCCAGTCTAGGATGGCTGGCCCCTTCCTTCTGCTTCTTGGGCCTACCCTCCTGCCCCTGGCTCCCAGCCTGTCTGCACAGGGGTCCCCAGGATAAAATGAAAAACAAACGAACAGCCAAAACCCAGGTGAAACAAGAAAATCTTTTGCTTTATTCTGGGTCCTGGAAGCTCCACTGTGAGTCTGAAAAGAGATGTAGCAGAGATGGCAGTCCTGGGCTGGGTGCGGAAAGCAGTCCCTGCCCCTCTGGCCCCGGGAGCCGAGAGGGTAGTGAGAAGAGGGCTTGGCTAGAGGCCAGGGCAGTCGAAGTGAGGTCCCCTGAGACTCCTGGCCCCAGCCTGGGCCCGGAAGGTGGAGGAGGAGGAGGGCTGAAGAGTCTGATCAGTTCCTAGCGACCGCACCAGAGAAGGCAGCGGGCCGTGGGTCACTCTTCGCCCTTCTCCGGGGTACTGAGCTCCCGTGCCCATTTGGGAGTCCCCGGGGGTTCAGCCTCAGGACTGAGCCTTGGCTCCCCCAGGGGTCCCTCGCCTTCCAGGTCCAACTCCTCAAAGGATGAGCCGCTGGCGCCTGACTCGCTGTAGCTGTGCTCACTGCGGTTGTCACTGTCGTCCCAGCCACGGCTGCTTACCCCAGGGGACAGTGTGGCAGCTGAAGTCTCCCGGCTGCCAGGACCCACCTCCAGGCTCGCAGAACTCCCTTCACTTGTCCTGTCAGCTCCTGGGCCGGGAAGAGGGGTGCAGGTTAGCTCAGACCCCCACCCCTCCTCCAGGGAGAGGACAGTGCTCTACCACTGCCCAGCGCGCTCATGAATCATACAGTCAGCTCCGCTCAGGGGGGCTCAGGGGGCTCAGTGCAGCTGCCCTCTGCCCTCTGCCCTCTGCCCTGGGCGGCAGGCTACAAAGGCAGGGGAGAGGGAATGAGGAGGGAGGGAGAGGGCAGCTTGCTGTGCACTCACTCCCCACCCAGAATTAGCCTCTGCTCCTGCAGGCCCTCAAAGCCTACCCCCACCCCAACGGTCCATTAAGGACCACTCAGCCCGGAGCTGAGATGCTGAGAGCAGAACAAAGAGACGCAAACGGTGCCCCGCCTCCACCCCATTTCAGGCCTGGAGAGAGGTTTGTCCGAGGCCAGCTCCTGCAGTCCATAAGGCCTGGGGATGAGAGAATGACCAGGAAGCCTACCCTCCCGCCCCCACCCCCCAGGGAGGGCTCTGCAGGGAGCTGCCACAAGCTGGAAGTCAGCTGGCCCCTGCCTCTGGCCCTGGTGCCTGACATGCAGGAGGCTGGAGCAGGAGTGGGATGGAGACTGCTGAGAAACAACCCCCAACGGGGATGCACCGAGCAGGGTGCTGGGACGACGCACCTTAAGGGTTCCCTTTCCCTTGCCTGGTCACCCCAGGGGAGCCCTTCCCTACCCCTGCCACTGATGGTTCCTGGACCACAAAGCGGAAGGGGACCACGAGAGCACGCTGCTGGCGGCCAGAGAGCCCAGATGGCCCCAAGAGCCCAAGATGGTGCTGGGCTGTTCCAAGCGGCCAGACCCACCCCATCCAGCTCCTCCCACAGCCACAGGTGCTCCGGGCAAGTGGACTGTATCTGCCCCGATTAGGTGCACCCTTGGATTCATCTCCCAGGCTCAGAGGCACTGGCAGCAGTTGGGGGTGGCAAGGAGGGGCCAGCAGCTCAGGCCTGCTGAGTGCAGGCCTCCAGGTGGACAGCAGGCTGGTGCGCAACCTTGCCTGTGAGAGGGAGGGGCAGCTGTCCCATGTCACAGAAGGTGAGGGGTGGGACAGCTTCCCCAGATCCTGTCTCCATAGTGATGAGGCACCGAGCCAAGGGCAGCAGGGGACTGCTTGGCATTTGAACTTGGCTTGGAACTTCCACTGATCCTCAGCTGGAGTGTAAGGTAGGGGTGGGGGAATTTGGGGTCTGCTCCCCCAGCTCCCTGGCCCCCGAGAAGATGTCCTGTGGGCGCTGCTGGTAGAGGTGCCGTGAGCCCTGGATGGATAGGAGCAGAAGAGGGGACAGTGTCTCCCTGGCCCCATTCAACTGTCATATTCTCTCACCCACTGGCTCTCTGGGGACTCAGGTGTGGAGACCTCCTTCTCCCGGTGCCTGGGCTAGGAGTGGTCAGAGGGAGCCCAGGGTGCCCCGTCAGGCCAGGGCCCAGCATGTTGGAAGGGGACAGCCCCTGGGTACATGTGGACATTTCTGGCAAAGGAGTACAAGGCAGGGAAGTGACACCCCACCTAAATCCCCAGAGCTGCTGGGCCAGGGAGTGAAGCTGCCACCTTTACCCCAGCCCCCACCTCCTCCACTGCCCGCAGCCAGCGTGGAGATCAAATATTCATTGCCTTTCTGGAGCTAAATAATACATCAATGCAGTGACAGGCACAAGGCAGCAATCACCCCCTTTTGCCTCCTAGCCCCAGAGGGGCCCTGGCGTGGGGAGGGGCAGGGGGGACAGGCCAGGCCTTGGGCGGCCGAGCACCCGTCATGCAGCGCCATGCAAGTGGCGTGCACCTGGCAGGCAGACACCCAGAGTCCGCCCCAGCATCAGGGCAGAGCCTGTCAGAGGGGGGCAGACCCCTGGCCTCCACACCAGGGAGCGGGTGGGCGGGTAGGCGGGCTGGTGGGAGGACAGGCCGGGAGCTAGGGGCGTGGGAGCTTCAGCTGGAGCCAGCTGTGGTGGGTACCAAGCAGCCCTTCAGCACCCTGGCAGGGGGTGTTTGGGCGGGAGGCTGGGTGGGTGGGTGGGCCAAAGAGAGGGAGAACAGCAGCGGGGGGTGGGGGGGCAAAGGAAGGTCAAAGTGCTCCCCCTTCCTGCCCTGGGGACTGCTTGGGCCTGCTGACCTTGGGCCACATCCCGTGCCCACAGCCAGGGCACCGAAGAGTGTCTGGCAGGCACTCCGGGCGGTGGGAGCGGCGCCCCATGGAGGTAATTAGGCGGCAGATGAAGCTAACTGTGTCGGACACAGCCCCCAGGGAGCGCAGACTGCCTCCCAGACCCCCAACCTCGGACAGCACATGCCTCTCCAGGGTGACCTTGTCGCCGAAGCCTGGGCAGACAGTGGGAGTCTCCTGAGGACAGGGAGAGGAGGGACAGCCCCTCTCCTTCCAGCTCATGCCACACCCGCAGGGCACAGACCTGCAGGCCACGTGAGGCTCCACAGGCACGGTCGAAGGTCGGGCCTCTGGGGCCATCTGGGGTGTGGTCACCAGCAGGCCCCCTCACCCCTGAGGACAGCTCTGGGCAGGGACTGGGCTGAGAGTAGGCAAGTGTGCTCTGGCCGGCACCAGGGGCAGGAAGGCCGGCTCCGGGGGCCGGGGCAGCATCGCTCTCCTGTCCCCCCGCATGCTCACGGTCTGGGTGCTCCGAGGCAGGGAGAAAGCAGCCGGCTCCGTGCAGCCCCCTACTAGGGGACAGGACACCTTGCTCCCCTTCTTACCTGCCATATCCGGGCCAACCCTATTTCCCACTGAGCCCCACCCACGGGACACCTTTCCTGAGCAGCCTGCGCCCTCCCCCCCCCATGAGCATCCAGCTGTCTGTGGTCTGTTTCCAAGGGCACGCCTGCCACAGCTGAAGGGAATCCAGGCAGAACCTGTGTGTCTGTGTTGCCGGGGGTAACACATGTGAATCCACACCTCCACGACCCCTCGTGTGTGGGAACAGGCAGCTCTGCCTCTGGGTACTGGGTGGACAGGTCTCCTCCCACCTCGACCAAGCTCAGCCTGGACACCCCCAGTGCAGCCCCGCCAGGGAGGAAGCCCCTCGGCCGCCCCGCGGGCCCACCTTGCTGCCCGCCCTCCGCACCTGCACCGTCCGTTTGGGCGTCACTGGCTTCCGAGGGGCCCCGGCTCTTCCGCTCGGTCTCCTTCACCTCGGGCACATAGAAGTCTCCCTGCCGTGCCAGAGGGCACATGAAGTAGATCCGGTCCTGCTGGTAGATCTCCAGCCGAGGGTGGGCACACAGCTTCCGCTCCTTGTCAGAGACGAGCAAAAGGCGGGGTGAGTCGTACGTGGGCCTCAGGCCTGAGAGGTCCCGAGACTGGCTGCTGTTTTGCCCCCCGAGTCCCAGCTCTGCCTCCGGCCCCGACGTCCCTCATGCCCCGAACCCCTACAGGGGGGCATGCAAAGCACCCTAAGGGCACAGCCCCTCATCCAGGGAGTCCTTGGGACAACCCGCTTGGGTAAGTGTTAAAACAACCCTGCGGCCCTGAGCAGTGTGGCTCCGAGGGCTGGGCGTCATTTGGCAAGGCAAAAGGTCACTGGCTCAGTTTTGAGGTCAGGCCACATGCCTGGGCGGCAGGTTCGGTCCCTGGTCAGGGCAGGCATAGGAGGCAACCGATGGATGTGTCCTTCGCACATCCATGTTTCTCTCCCCTCTCTCTAAAAATAAAAACATAAAATCTTAAAAAAAAGAAAAAGAAAAGGAACTCAGGAGCCCTGGCCAGGTGGCTCAGTTGGTTGAGAGTCCTGTGCACCAGAAGTGTGTGGGTTCAGTTCCCAGTCAGGGCACATACGTAAGCTGTGGGTTTGATCTCTGGTTCGGGCGTGTGCAGTGGGCAACTGACCAATGTTTCTTTCTCACACTGATACTTCTCTTTCTCTCTTTCTCTTCCTCTCTCTAAACATATCCTCGGGCGAGGATTAAAAAAAAAAAGGACCCGGGAGCCTGCCACTGCTCCTCCCGCGTGTGTCTGGTCCGAGAGGCTACCCGAGACAGCACTTGGTCACATGCAGACGTGAGGCCCAACGCCTTGAGCCGCCCCAGCACAGGGACCTTGAGCTGCCCCGGCACAGGGTCTGACGGCCCGGCTCTCCACCCCAGGCTGCCTGGCCCGGACCTCCTCTCTGCACCCCCACCCCCAGACAACGCTGCCTGACCTCTCAGGCCTCCAGTCCTGCCCTGGCCCTGGCAGACGTGTTACCGAAAGACCCTGGCCAGGGGCTCCAGGCCAGCAAAACCCTCTCCCACTCCCTCTTCCCCACAAGTCCACATCTGCGCCAGCCTCTGAGACTCTCAGATGTGGTTGGTTCCAAGCCCTCTGCGCACCAGGGCCCAGAGTTTCAGCCAAGGGAAGAAGCCAGCCCCGAGGCTGGGGGTGGGCACACAGGACAAGTAGATCTAATGCTGGACATTATGGGGCCCCAAGTGCTGGGACAGGCACTCCACTCCCTTCTGTCTAGTCTTCCTGGACCTGGAACCCAAGGCTCCCCATCCCCCAGTGTGGGCGGAAGGGGGCGCAGCTACATGCCAGAACAGGGTCAAGTGTGTCTCGCTCCCGAGCCTGCCCCCTTTCCTGCAATGAAGCGCAATTATCCACGAGGATGACCGCACAGCCCTGGCCTGTCCCAGCTCAGCCACCAACCTTCACAACGTGGCTATTTATAGAGCCCGCTGGCTCTCGCCACGCGCTCTGAAACGGACCTTCCACTCAGCAGTAATGAGAGACTCAGCGGCAGTGGCGAGGAGCCACTCCTGGGCCCACTCGTCCGCCTGTTCCGCTGAGCCCCAGTCGAGGAGCCCCTCCAGTTAAAGCGAGTGCGGAGGGCGAGCGAAGCCCCCCGGGGGCGTGGGGAAGAGGGGCGAGCCTGGAAGACTTGTCGAGCCAGGTGAGGTGGGGGTGCTCTGGCCCAGGTCTCACTACAGCTCATCTCTGACTCCACGGGTGACTCGGCGCAGCGTGGGCCCCCTGCCCTGACACCTCCAGGGTCATTGAAGGAAGATCATTATTTTTAATTGTTGGGAGTCCACACTTTTCTGCCCAGCTGGGTGCTCCCCAAGCCATCCAATGAGTCCGTGGCCCCAGCTCCTCCCACCTCTGAGCAGCCGGTGGCTGCCTCTGCTTCACCTGCCCACACACTCTCCCCAGCCCTGGGCCTCGGGAGGAGGCTGGGCAAGAACACGCCAGGAGGCAGGCACTCCCAGGACGTGGGACTCTTCTAGTACCAGCACCAGGGGGTCGGTATCCACAGAACTCGAGCCCCTCTCGGTGAAGCGGGCCGTGTCAGGAAGGCCGAGTGGCTCCCTGAAGGTCCAGGCTTCCCTGGTAGCCAGAGGGAAGACGAGGGAAAAGGGCCCCGAAACCAGGCAGGACATGGCTTTTACCGGCACCCCCATGCTCCTGGGCATTCTGAGGGTCCACAGAAAAGGGCCTCAGTGGCCATGAGTTACCTGGTGGACCCATCTCTCAAGGTCTGTGGACAGCTGGCTTTTGGGGGATGCTCTCGAGGAGACTGCGCTCCCCAGCCCCTGCCAACACCTGAGACGGCATAGCTTCTCTTCTGGAAGGGACGGGGATGACAGAGGGATTAGTGTTCTTTCCACCCTCCTCTCAGAGCTGGGCACCAGGGTGGGCAGCGCCAGGCAGCCAGCCCTAGCCACCTGCTCTGCCAGCCCCCTTGTTGGCAGGTGGGAGGCAGCTCTGTGGCTGCTCTGCGCATCTGCCTCCTCCCGGAGAGCCCGGCTCTGAAGTTGCCTGGCTGTGGACAGCCCTGTTGCCATGGAAACTGCATCCTCCATCCTTGCCGTCGCCTTCATCTCAAAGCCATCGGGGAGAACAGAGGAACAGGGGAGACAGAGGAGGGAGAGGAAGCTGTGGCCTGGCTACACAGTCCCTCCTTCCCCGGCACCTCGAAACTTCCCACACAGGGAGCACCAGCGGCCCAGGCATGCACCCAGCCCCTGGAGGGGCAGCCTCCCACCCAGGCCCAGCCCAGCCTGGTCCAGTCCCACCCCTACCACCTGGAGGCCCTGGCACTTGGCACTCCCCTTTGGAGGGAGGCGTGGAGCTAATTAAAATCTCACTGACGGCTCAGCCCCAAATCACTTTAACACTTGCTGGGTCCTGTCAGAATTCGCTCAGGGGCACGAAGGCAAAGGCAGACTTCCCACCCAGGCCCATATTGAGGGATGAGCTTAGAGATGTGCCCGAAGCCTCTACTGGGAGACTGGGATGGGCGGAGGGACAGGGGCAGGACTGGCCAAATGCCCTGTCCCTATGGGATCAGGCAGAGAGGGCAAGGCCTTCCCCTCCCAGCTGGGCACAGCCTGAGGACAGAGGGGCCAGCGCTCAGGCCCTGGATGTCCAGCAGGAGCTGTGGCCTGGGGAGCAAGTCCACGTCCACGAGTTGGGAAATACTGGACAATCAGTGAAAGAAGACAAGGGCAGCTGCCTGTCCCTCAGCTGGCCCCGGGGAGCCCTCCGAGAGCAGACTGCCCAGAGCCGAGGATACCAGGTCAAGCCACACTGGGCTGGTCCTGCAGGAGGAGGGGCTTGAAGTCCTCCCAGCCCTGGGCCCACCCCTCCCCAAGGTCCAGATAGCCAGAGCCTTGAGGAAGCATCACTGGGACAGGGGAACCTGCTCTGGCCACCGGATGAGGCCACAACCCAGGGCAACTCATTTCCACACACAGGCTTGAGGGGACAAGTCCCCACCCCAAGGTGGGACAGGCACAGCCGCCCACAATCCTTCCCATCAAACAGAAGTCCGCTCATGGGGCCAAGGTGCCGCCAGGAGCCACAAGAAACCAGCTCAGGTGTTCTAGCCCCAAGTCACACCTCCGAGGTTTCCCTCCCACCTGGGCCTCCCATAGGCAGAAATAGGGAGACATATGACCCTACTGGTCACACAGGGATTTCCAGGGGAACTCAGGTGCCAGCACTCCCCACCCCCCTACCCTGCACCCACACCAGCCCACTCCCCAGGGGAGCTGGCAGACGGGGAAGAGCAGTGCACACGGGTGCCCCTGCCCCAGCTACTTTGGGGACATGCCACACCCTTCCCCCTCGCCTCATGAGGTGCTCATCCCCTGGGTGGGGGGAGCACTGAGCCCAGGCAGCTCAGGGTTCTAGTAGAAAGGCTAACCTGGCATGCTGAGCCAAGGCTCCCCCCAGTTCTTACTGAATTGGGGGGGTGGGAGGGGGGGAGGAGAACCACCCGAACTACCCCCATGTGGCGTTGGTGTTCTGCCTCAGCTAGGGGTGGGGGTAGAAGAGGTCAGGCCCCGGTGAGGACTGGGGGTGGATCCAACTCCCAGTTGCTTCAACGCTAGGTCTGCATGGAGCGAAGTGCCCTCCAGTCCCCAGAAGGAGGTGGCACTGGGTGCAGGCCAAGGACGGGGCCACACACCTCTGCCCAGGGAGAGCCGAGAGCTCTCCCCAAACACAGCCCCTCACGTCCCACCTCACTGGGGTGAGGGGCCCTGGCACTGCCCATTCAGCCTGAGCTGCCCGGTCCTGCTCGTCCCTCCAGGCCGGGGCGGACAGCTGGGTGGCTGCACGGCCAGCACACAGCTGTCGCATGCCCCCCCAAGGTGGCGGCATCTCTGCAGCGGGTGAAGTGAGGCATGCTCATTTTTAATTACACAGACACTGCCGTGTACCCGCCTGCGCACAGCGGTCCCTGCAACTGGGGGCCCAGGCCCGGGAGCCCCTCCGGCAGCTGGTCTGCATCGCACTCGAGAAGCGATGGGAGAGGCGCAGCAGGGCCACCTCGGGAACGTGCCACTCTGTTATTAGTTTGCCAGAACTTCTGCTAGCTGCCCTCTCCCTGGCTCCCTCTCGTCGCACTGGGCCTCCTGACAGCCACCGGCCCAGAGTGTACACCTGCAGGGGAGCTGCAGAAGGGCTGGTGAGCACCCTCCCCTCGAACAGCGGGAGGGCCCGCAGCTCTGCAAATAACAGGCCAAAGGGACAAGGAAGGAGAGGGGGCTGTCCAGAGGGCAGAGAGAGGACAGGAAGGAGCCCAGAGCCTGCACGAGCGGACAGGCCGGGGGGCTTCTCTCTGGATCTCAGTCCCCCCAACAATAAAAGATCAAAACAGAAGGCATCAAAAGAAATGAGGAACTGGAAAAGGCAAATACATTACCATGACTTAAAGATAAGGCAATTGTGTACTTGAAAAACCAAAAGAGAATCAACGGAGAAACCCCCACAAACACTGAGGTCACAAAATTAACAGCACAGCGCACTGTTCTGCGCACTGGTCAGGAACACTCGGGAAGCAGGAGCTGAAGGCCCTCTTGGGGCCGGGTCTGGGGCCGGGTCTGGCCCCGGCCGACCTGGGGCCCCCCTGAGCGGCAGAGGAGCAGCACGGCCTGGGCAGGAGCCTGGGGAAGGGGAGGTGTGAGGGCGCGGGTGGGAGGCGTCGCTGCGCCAGGCACCCAGCCCGCTGCGCCTGCCGCTGCCACTGCTCGGAGATGTTTCATTTGCACCTCGGAGCCGGCAGCCCGCCATGCAATTTACACCTCTGCTCATATCCCTGCGATCCCAGGCCCGGCTCCCTGGACGGCCCCTGAGGGGGCCTCGGAGGAGCAGGGGACAGACGCCCTTCAGCGCACCGGTACCTGCGTGGCCCGGGAAGCCCCGGAGCTGCGCCACCCCAGGAGCGCGGATGGCCAACGGCCAACCCACCGCCTCTCAGGCCTGCTCTGCCTCCCCAAGCCCCAGGAGGCAAGCAGCCCTTGGGGGGCTGGGGCTCTGGCCTGGCCTCCCACCACTGTCCCTTCCACACGTCCTCCCGGGTGGTGCCAATGCCAAGGTAGACTCCACAGGTCCCCCCACCCCCCGCCCCCCGCCCAGGACCAGCTGCTCTCTGCAACCTGGGGCCTCAATGCAACGAGCCGACAGAATGCTGCTGACTGAAGGCCCAGAGCAGGCAGGCTGCCCGGTGCAGACAGGCCCTGAGGCCAGGCCTCTGGGAGCTAGAGGAACCAGAAAGAGCCAGCGGACAAGGTCGGGAGTGCCCACCTCAGACTGGTGCCTCGGCCCCTGGCCCCCTGGGGGAGCCCTTCTCGTCATAGCCAGGCAGCCGGCCTCTCCTAGTCTGAGGGCTCTGCTGAGGGCAGAGCTGCTCTGCAGGGCAAGCCCCCTCCTCTTTCCCAGAACCCCAAGCTTTCGAACGGCGACAGAATTTTCCCCGGCGAGTCCCATCTGCCCGGGGAGGAAGGCTGCCTCTGGATCGGTGGCAGCCCAGCCCCACACACCATCCAGAAAAGCCTCAGCCCCCGGGGTCCTGCAGGGCTGCCAAGCTACCATATCCGAGCTGGTATTTCGAGAGCGGTGGCGCCCACGCCCGCCCCAGCAAAGGCTGGCTTTGTGCTCTTGGTCCTGATGCAGGGGGGTGGGGAGACATGAAGCCAGAGAGGCTGAGGAGCAGGTTCCAGGGCCCAGGCCGGTGGTGGGCAAGGCCTGGCCTCCCGTGGGTCTCCCCACATCTCCACGTGCAAGGGCATGGTGGGAGGAGGGGTCCCCTCTAAGCTTGGGGTATATGGGAGTAGAGAGGCAATGCTACTCTCGGTGAACTTCTGTTTCCCTTGTTCAGGGTTCGGCTGTGGCCTCTGGCTATCCCTTCCCCCTTCCCTCAAGCCTTTATAGAAGCCCAGCCTAGACCTGTCACTCATCTGCTCAGACTCACCAGTGGTACCCGAGAGCCTGCAGGACACAGCCTTGTTTCTTGGGCCCAAACTCCTGCTCCTGCCCTGCACTCGAGCCAGGGTGGACACACAGAACCTGACCTGCCCTCCCACCTGGAGAACGCTGCCCATCCTTCGATCTCAGCCCAACTGCCCCACCCCAAGGTCGCTTTGCCTTTCCCAGTGAAGCCATCCTATCCGTCCCTACCCACCACCCTGGGGACTCAACGGCGAAAGGGTTCTGGGGGCTTGTCACTCAGCCCCAAGCCCCCCTCCTCCCTCCCCCCTGGGCCGGGGCAGGCGGACAGGCAGGTGGCAGCACTGGCGAGAGAGCTGGCCCCGGAGCCCCAGTGCAGGGATCTGGGAATGCGGCTGTCTCCACCTCGCTCAGGGCGAGGACAGGAGGCCCGGGGGGGCACCCGCAGCAGCTGCCTCCTGTGCCCGGGGCAGCCACCAAGCCCTCCTTGACGAGCGCCTGCTGGGCACACGGGCGGCCGGGCTCTTCCTGCCTTTGCTCCTGGCACTGGCCGCCATCGCCCGATGGGACAGCATGGCCCTGGCAGTGGGGGTCCGGGTGAGAACGGCCCCCCACGGGATGTAAAATCGGGGCCATCTCTCCCTCCGTGTCTGTCACCTTTGCAGAGCTCCTCGAGGAGGACGCTCTAAGCTTTGTCTTCCATCCAGGAGGCCCCTCCCGGCACTTCAGGGCAGCCATTCGCTCCCCTGAACAGAAGCTCAGACAGCGACACCCAGAGGCAGAGCTGCTCTGTTTGTAGCAGGTCAGGGTCTGAGCGCAGCCCCTCATCCCTGGCTCCCAGCCAAAGGGCCACCTTAGCACAGCCTGGGGCTCCTGCTCAGAGCAGACTGGAAACCATGGTCTGGGCTCCCTGGCCACTTCCAACCCCTGGCAGGACAAGCCCATCAGCCCAGCTGCCCCTCCTGGTCGCTCATCCGACATTTGCTGATTATCTTGTTGGGAGCCATGATGAGCTGAGGTGAGTAGTGCTTAGCAGACAGAGAATGCTTAGCAAAGTCTGTACACGCTGGAGGTGTTGGGTGAGTGGCACTGTACTCAGCTGAATACTTGATATGCAAAGACAGAGCACGTGATATATGCAAAGACCAAGCCCTCCTTGACGAGCGCCTGCTGGGCACACGGGCAGCCGGGCTCTGTCTGCTGGCTTACGACACTCTCCCACCCCCAGTTCCTCTCCAATTCTGTGGAGAAAGAGCCGGCGTCTGACCTCCAGGGCCCTTCCCAGCCCACCAACCTCCACTCACACCAGGCCCTGTGCACCCCGACACGTAAGAGAAGATGTCCAGACGTCACCAGGACCACCCCCGAAAACTCTGGGAAGCAGAGGCCTTGGGGAACGGGGGTTTCATGCAGAAGCCAACCGTCTGCTGACAGGAAGTCAGGCACAGGGGGGCTTGGCTGCCAGCATCACGGTCCTCAACCTCCCCTGACACCCGCCACAGACAGACATGAGCCGGGTACAGAGCCCGGGGGGCCACTCACCCTGTCCTGGCTGCTCCATGGGCCTGACCTCATTAGGACCGGCCCCCACTGCGGTGAATGTGGGGGCCTTTTCTGTTGCTCTGGGCTGACATCTGGGCCCGGGGCTGCCGCACAGACCGCAGTGCTGGGATGCAGCTGCCCTTCCAGAATCCCCACAGGGGCTTGACAAATGGTTCTCTTCGGGTCCCCCACAGTGACCCCCAAGACCTTCGCTGTCCCAGGAGACCAATCCTGCCCCAGGCTCAGGCCCCTCTGCAACTGCCAGGGGTCTCAGACCTTTCTCTGCCACCCCTCCCCCTCCTGAAGCAGAAAGCCAAGGCTGCTCACTCTCTGAGCAGCCCCTCCACAGTGGAGCCAGCCTCACAGCCAGAGAGAAGCCAGACAGGTGCAGGAAAAGAAGGGTGTGCCCGTTCACGCACACACACACACACACACACGCACGTGCACGCAGATGAAGGCAGCCAGCCATCAGGGCTGGGAGTCAGAGGAGCCCAGAGTCTCATTTGCAGCCTCCTCTCCCGGGTCCCAGGGTGGCGGGGCTGAGGGCAGGGGTGGGAGGAGGCTTCCAGTCTCTCCTCTCTGTCGCCCGGGCTGAGAGAGGCACAGAGCCGCCCTCTGTCCAGTGCAGGCTGAGACCAAAAGCAGAGCCAGCCCCTTCCTCATCTGTCACCTGGCTTTGTTCTCCAAGATGCCAGGCCAGGATACACACCCAGGCAGACAGACCCCCACCTCTAGCACCCAGCAAAGCACCTGGGCCACGCTCCAGGTGGGCAGCCTGGCATCTCCCTCCCAGCTGGTGGCCAGGCCCCCTGTGCCACACAGACGTCCCCGGAGAAGACCTCTGCTCTCTCCACCACCCCTGCCCCCACCCCAGGAGAGTGGAGCTGGAGCACAGCTGACCAGGGGCGGTGGGAGGAGGAGTGGGGGGAGGAAGGGCTTTCATCAGAGAGGTGACGTCAAAACCAGGCCACTTGTGAAGCTGTCAGGGGCCGGGAAATTTGGACAAAGGTGTCTAAAAATAGACACCCTGGAGCCAGAAAAGGCTTTGGGGGCTGAGTTGCTCGCCACCACACCACATGGCCCGCGTGCTGTTCGGAGGTCCGGAGCCCAGAAAGCCTCTTCCCAGGGGTGCCCCTCCAGACTGGCCCATGGATGGAGGGAGACACACAGAACTAGAGACGTCACACCCAGCCCTTCCCTGGGTCAGCTGGGCGAGCCCCCCGCACCCCCAGGAGACATGCCGCTGGCCCTGGGCACTGAGGCCTCCCTTTCTGCCCTCACAACCAGCCAGGCCCCGCCTCCTGCCCCACCTGCCCCTCAGCCTCAGCACTCCCGCCCCAAAGCACGCACACCCTGCCAGCACCCTTCGGGCTGCCACCCCCTAGAGCTCCCGGAGCAGTTCGCCCCAGTCTCCCTCGTGCCGCTGCCCGACTACGCCAGCAGCTCCCGCTTCTTCTCTTCCTGACCCCGACCACGGAGGCCACGGCTGCGGACCCAGGGCCCCACTTACTCACTCCCAGGCCTGACGCCAGACTCTTGTGCCCCCCGAGCCAGGGCCTCTCTGGGCCCCCACGTCCACCACCAAGGCCCCGTCCCTTTGCCCAAGCTGCTCGGGAACAAGGTGCGAAGCTGCTGGAGCCCACGTCCCGCCGGCTTTCTTCTGTGCTCTCACCCGGCCGCGCCGGCCGCACCCTCTGCGCAGCCTGTGCTGCCCGCGGGCGTCCCCAGGGCAAGTGCTGGCGGCAGGGTCCTGGCTCTGAACTCGTGCACCAGCCCCGCCCTCTCTGAGCTCTAGACCCTGCTCCCCCAGCACGGCCTGTAGTGCCGGCTGCCCCCCGAACCAGGAACCCCGGCTCTCCAGACTCTGCACAGCACCACCGCACAGGCGCCCCTCTGCCCAGGCCACAGGGGGCCCAAGCCCGGGACTCCCCCCACTCCCTCCCTCCCCAACATCCAGCTCACCCAAAGTCCATGGGTTACCCCCACCCCCAAAGAGACGGTAGATCTCTACCCTTCTGCCTCTCTACAGCCACGGTCTCGGTCTAAGCCCACCCACGCTAGGACTCACGGCAGCCCCCATGATCCTTAATCGGCCTCCCGCCCAGGGTTGGGACGGCCTGTACGGCATGGGCCCGGCTCAGGTCCTGCCACTCTCCTGCTGAAGCACCGGGGCGACTTTGCTGACGTCCGGTCAGACCCACGCTCTCCCTCAGCGCTGCTAGGAGCCCCCACGCCCCTCCCGAGAGCTCTTCCAGGGCCTGCCTGAGAGGGCACTCCTGCAAGGGGCTGTCCCCGACCCTCAGTCCAAGCTGTGCCCGTGCCTGGCTCACCTGGTTCTCTCCGGGTGCGCATCCCGTCCCCACGCCTCACCGTGAACGCCCCTCACGCACCGCATCTCACAC